>JAVFBX010195677.1:0-13014 GCA_034783855.1 Mopalia kennerleyi
CAATCAATCAATCAATCAATCAATCAATCAATCAATCAATCAATCAATCAATCAATCAATCATCAATCAATCAACCCAGAATTTGTATATCCATATTAACCTTGTTATGTTACTATTCCTGCATGATTCTTAATGCCACTCAAAGAAGTGATGCAATGGTGGCATAATTTTTCATACTGATACCAGCAGTACATTATTAGATTTGAGATCAGTGACAGACAGCTCACGCAGCAGCCCCAGTGGAGCTTGTGCACGTACCTGTCTGAGTTAGCACGTACGGTAGAGCTGCTGAACTATAAATAACTAGGTTGAGACATTTTGATGGAGATGTTATTTTCAGAGAGAATCATTCTCATTGCATTCACCTTCTTATCGCCGTTGTTGTTGCCGTAGATAGCAAGTACAGTTCATCTGAACTCGATCACCTGTTAGCTATATAACGGCTTACTGTTTACCTGTCTGCATCTGCGCAAATTAAATGTCGTACCAATAATTAGGAATGTAAAAATTGACACATTGTGCTTTCTTAAACATACCGTTTCGTGCCGCGTCTACTTGTTGTGAGGGATTCGCCGGAATTCTGAATACGCCCTGTAATTTACCTCGCGGTGGATTTCTGAAGAATTCGTTTAAAGCGAAATGCACGGTCGTCCAAAGTAAGCTTTTTTGATTGCCCATATCTGACATTTAATCAAACTGGAGAAACCATTTTCAATAAAGATACCAGTACACACATTTAACTATTTAAGTAAAATTCTATAAGTTTTAATTTTGTTCACAACAGCCTAATGCACAAAGCTGGGAATGGAATGAAGGGCTTCTGCCGCTCCTCACTTTGACATATTGTGGAAATTATTTAAAACTCATATGTTTCTGTATAAATAAAGCCATAATAAAATATTATTATTTTAAATCAAATGTAATAAACATGTAAGGCATCCGTGTAACTTTAAAGTACTGACCTACTCTTAACCTTGACAATTTTTGACATTTTATTTTCCTGTCCATTGCTTGAAAGAAACCGGCGCATGGCATAGAGTCAGTACAATGAAAACAAGGAAACATGTAAGCATCAACGAATTAAGAGCTTGGACGCATAGAGCAAATCGACAATAGATGCTGCAGTATGTCCCAAAATTAATCTGCGTGAATTTTGACCACAGTATGATATAATAAACAAGGATCAAAATATAGTAGCGTTAAATATTGGTGTTATTACTCAGGAAGTCGAGAATTCTTGTATTTTGGATGTGTTTTCTTTAAAAAGGGGATTCCATAACTCACGCAGGGCAATTTCATTAAGATAGATACGTCAGTCCGTCCATCATTCATATTCTTGTAAATCTGCACCAACACTGGCTGCAATGGCCCAGTAACATCCTTCGTGAGAAACATTCCCTAAACAAAAGCAGTTATACATGAATAGGACTCTTTGATGAACTATATAATCTCATTTTATATGTATAATTTCCGTTTTAATTTCACAAAGGACAAACGAAAGGTTCGGAATGTCTTTAAGTTTCAATAAGGCGCCACTAGTCTTCGTGTTACGTTTTAGTATTTGTTTAAAAATCATTACACTTCAAAGAATTATAGCGGGACTCGCGTACTTGAAACGCAGTTTGTAAGATATATTTCCTTGAAGACAATAGCTGTTATGAAAACACTGAAGTGCCGTATATCTTTGAAGTTCTCCATAACATAAGAAAACAACTTTAATATACAAGCGGATAGATTTACAACATTGCTTTGAAACCTTTGTATGGCTCTTTGTGGATTTAAAAAGCAAATGTGAGCTCTCTCATCGAAGAAAAAAAATTATATCAAAAGTGGCGAACATAACTTACTTTGATGTATACTTTGCATTGTTTATCCTTGCAAACTTACCTCTTGAACCAAACTCTATGTTTTAGACATTAAATGATCAATAGGAATCATGCTAATTAAGTATTTATTCAAATAAGTTTTTGTCTGACCATTTGCTTCCTTTCTGAATTCGACTAAATTTATTGGCTGACATTTTGTTTCCATCATTTCAAATATTTTATGGCAGTTTTACTTCAATCAATTCAAATAAGTTTTTGTCTGACCATTTGCTTCCTTTCTCAATTCAACTAAATTTTTTTGGCGGACTATTTGCTGGTCTCCTCGTTTCAAGTATGTGTAGCAATTGTCAGTGGGTATGCTAAAGATAGATGTATTTGGTTAACAGGCGTGTGGTCCTCAGATCAAAGGCCTTAAACGTTACATTGTCTGTAGATAGACCAGGCCAGTTAACCTTGCCATTGTAGCTAGATTGGCCGGTAAAGCTATAGAGATCTTAACAACCTTCAATAAGTCACGTATCACTTAGGGTTACACATTCAAACCACTACCTCCGGGTTCTGCCCCATGCGGGTCATTAAAAAGTCACGGAATACTTAGCGTAGACATGGACATAAATTGTAGTAAAGTTTAGCAACTTCCAGGGAACATTTTGAATTTATAGCTCAACAAAGGTTTCGGTTCAAAATATACCAACAGTCAACAATGTGTTTACTATACACCATTTAAAGTTGTCCATCAACATTATTCAGTGAGCGTTTGTTATTGCAGTTATACTTTCCATAAGACAGACTTGTAACATCCAAGAGCTGTCGGCAGACCAAACAGTAAAAGAATGAAAAATACTCGGGATTATTTTTTTCCCACGAATTTTATTATCGATGTCACCACATCTTCAAGCACAGGATTCGTATCGTCTAAATAAACAATTGGAAATCGCCATTAATCTGTATAATAAATGAAGAACAGCACACAAATGAGTCACCGTGAAATCCTAACCGTGACCCAAGGTAGCACGTGCGGTGTTGAAATTTTGACAGGTCTTTCTATACGGCATTGGCAGACGAGAGCAACAGAAGCATTAGCCTCGTCTAATTCATTCACAAAACTCACGTTCTCACGGTACCTCGTCTCTATCTACACATTGTCTTGTTTGTCGAATTATCACCATATCAGTGTAGTTTGTAGCTAGAGGTGTCACATAGATAGCATCGCCTCTGTGAAACAATTTGTACTGAACAGTACCATTGACAAAACAAACAGGCATAGAATCAACGACAGCATTGTAATATGGAACAATATGACTGAACACATTTGTCGAATTATTACCATATCAGTGTGGTTTGTAGCTAGAGGTGTCACATAGTTAGCATCACCTCTGAAACAATTTGTACTGAACAGTATCATTGACAAACAGGCATAGAATAGACGGCAGCATTGTAATATGGAACAATATGACTGGACACATATGATTGAAGTGCTGAACAATTATCCAACATTAGATTAACCTTAATAAAGTTGCATTAAAGGTTGTGATCATTTACTTAGCAGATAATGTTTGATACCAGGTCGTCATTAAGCCAAGTTACTGGACTAATTGGCAGGCCATAGTTTGGTTAAAAATCAGTGAGACTCATTTCAGGACGTTATTAAAGGTCTTCTCCCGTCAATGGCAGAAATAACATTCCAAATATCTTTACAAATTTCCAGGATATTGGGCTGAAAGCACACATTATGTCACTAGAACATTATTGCAGATTTGGAAGTCTAATGCTCCATGCATGTGAATGGACATATTGAGGCCAAGACTTGCAACTAATTCTCAGATTGCAAGCTACACAGAAGTGGCAAGATTAAAAGTAACATTCTCACTTTTCCTTGTGAATACAAAACAGCTTTAGATGGGACTTGTGGATGATTCCTAGCTTTCATTTTATATGGACGTGTATTTTCTTTCAACTGATTTAATGTGGATTTTATCCTATACCTAACACCTCCGCAAAAAACCCTGTTTCCATACACTGATACACACATAACCACAGACAAGGGGTTCAGTGTTTAATCTTCGTGTATTTTAATAAAAAGCCTTTCCAGTTTGACAGCCGGTGTATTTTATCTGTTAAGTCAGTCATAAAGGTGTCAATATAGTGTATGTACGCCATGTCAAATACAAGGGCTGTCATGGCACAGTATAGCGAACAAGTCAGTTTACTACACTCCCACGGGTTTGTTCACGATAAACTGGTTTGTACTTTATAAAACTGGGGACTTAACTTTTTTTCTTATGAACGTTTTACAGTTATTGTACAATAACTGACGTAGGCCTTAAGCTTTCTCTTGGATTACGATGAATACTTTTTCCTTTTGGGAAGGTTATTACAGATGAGTGTTTCTGAGAAATGTTTAAGTGCCAACGAAAAGCTATTGAAAATAGAGCATCTATGATAAGCGTTAAAATGGTATTGCGTTTTGGCACAACGACAAAAAAGAGTGGATTATATAACTTGTTGTGACTGTTAGCATTGCAGACATGAATTAGCTAGTAAAGTCCTCAGTCAAATACTTACATAACACATGACCACATTTGATGTCTAGCATAATGTCTTAATTTATTGATTTTCCCTTTATCTTTGTCGCAGGTAGAGCTATCCAATATACGTCTCCATTTCGACTGTGGGTGGCAGTCCTAAACTTCACAGATCGTAGCTTCAAAAAACTTCCACTTGTCATAGCTGATTCGCTCCATAGACTAAACATCAATGGAATGAAAACGACGGAGATATTCCTGGCGGGTCACGGTCATGGCGGTAAGTTGTAAGATGGAGGCTTAGATTTTTAGAGCGATAAAATATAAGTTTTTTAAGAACGAATTCTAAGTATCAGGAGTTAAAAAGTCTTGAAGCGCTTTCAAAAATGGAGATAGTAAAGATAATATTACAAAAAATTAATGGATTTGTAGAAGTCGGGAGTTATCTTTCTAGTCCAGGGTAGACACGCCATCAATTTAATATTGGGACAAAATTTTCACGTTTTAACTTACGGTATATGTAAGTGTATATGCTTTTGTGTCGAAGTTCTTGATATTTTCAAACTTAAGCTTAGCCCACAAAAATGGTTCTCTATGGGTTCTTTGGACAGGACGATGGTTCTATATGGACCATAACAAAAACGGTTCTTTGGGGTTTGGCCATATACTAGCTAAAATTGATGTAAATGGGTTCCACATGAAACCATAAAGATTTCCACCAGACCCAAAAACTGAAGAAAATTTAATGGTTCTATAAGAGCCATTTGTTCTAAGAATGCATAAGAAAATGATATGTTTAAACGAACGGTTTATAACTTTCGCACATAAAGAAAAATATTGTATACCTTATGTTATTTGTTATAACGCAAAATAGCTACGTGAAGGGCAAACTAACAAGGACTGTGTCAAATTGATTTGATGGTCTACACGATGGCTCCACTTGATTTATGTATTTGAAGAACAAATCATCGGAAAAAAAGAGTCATAAATTATTAATCCTTAAAAATACTTGAACAGAAATATCATTATCTTATATCATGTTCTTATTCCTGTTCGATTCCAGGTGTTCTAGTCCAGATGTACACTCAAATGGTCCCAGATATTCTGAAAGGTGTTATCCTTTTTTCTTCCTACCTCATGCGCAGTCACCGACCAGCAGAGTTTCCGATTCCTTTTCTCACTATTTCCGGTGATCTTGACGGAGTAACAAGAATATCAAGGCTGGCAAATTCATTTCTGTAAGTAAGCTGTGTGGTAAATTTTCAAATGACGGTTATTTAGTAAATTAATTGATGCGTCAGCACATTTAAAAAAAAGGAAACACACTGGTGATGGAGGCCCAGTCAACCATAGAATTGTTTCTGGTTTACTTGTCTGTAAACATGAACGGTTCGCATCAAACTATTCTCAGAGAGTGACAACATGATGTTTCTTGGTCATGGGCTGCTATGGGTATTCCAGTTCTATTAAATTACTGACCGCACCTTGAATAACAATTGGCTACAAATCAAGCATCAAGAATGCACCACATCACAGGGAAACAAACAGCCAAAACGTTGAAGTATTTAAGTTCCCCAAGTTCCCCAATACTAAGTCAGTACTTAGTATTTTTGTTATGTTGGTTGATTGATTGCTTGATAATTGTTTTCACGGTATTTCGCGGTATTTCAGCTACGCTAGAGAACCCTTTCTATTTTTTATTTGAGTTTTTTAATACTAGTATCTAAGATAATTTCAACCAATATAACAGTTCATCCTAAACATCACAAGGAAAAATAAATTGAACTGAAAAAGACATACACAAGTTTCAAACAACTACAAATATGTCAACATCCAAAAATGGCAAAATATTTTGGTTAAAACTGTCAATTCCAATTATTTTAAATATTTCATAAAAAATCTAATTTTATGATAGACACCGCTCTGTTCAAAGCCAGCAAGGTTGTGACCCAAGTCCTTCATTTAGGTGACTGTATAGAACTGTCCCCTAACACTAACAGTAGCAAATTCTAAACAGTAAACCAATGTGTAGAAGTCGGAACTGAATAGGCAGTCACAAATTTCACACTTTGGTTTGGTCTTAATTTTCCTAATTAGCCTTAGGTTTTGGAGATACGAAGCTGGAGGCAGACATAGGGAGGCAACGTGCGGTAACAAAACTCTTTCGATCCATTGATGTAGACAAATGAGTGGTTCTCGTAACCATTCCTTGTCTCACCAAATCTCTGCTGAAAAAATAACAGACGACTTTTTTGGATCTCTATGGTCGAAGAGAAGCCTGGGTCTTGGAAGTATACTTGGCAAAAACGACGAAAATGACACATGTTCAATGTCTTCCAAAACAATCCCGGCATTGCTAGATGTGGTCTCAAGCGAAGCCCAAATGAAGCAATTTTCATAGAACTGCGAACATATCAACTCGACCGTAATAATGTAGCGAACCATTGTCTATTTAGCCTCCAGAGCGTCATAGTGGGGGATAAATGATAGCTTACGGTCAAATATAAGCCCCAAAAACTTGCTCTCCTTAACGTGGGTTCGATTTCTGGACGGGTTTACTCCTGCAAAATTATCTGAACTAAAATCGATTCAAACTATTTAAGTATTATCGCAAACCATGAAAATGCTGTTAATATTCACTTTCTACAAGACAAAAAAAATCATTCATTCCTTCACCAGTCAGTGCTTATATTTACAGAGAGTTGCAACTTGATGTAGAACAGAACAAGGAAGAAGTTTACCGGAGTCCTATGGTGATTTTACATGGTGCCAACCACGGGTCATTGCTGTCCAGTACACTACCTGAACGTTTAGCTGACCTTGACCTTGCCGCGGAGATATCTCCCGAAGAAGCCCGCAGTATGGCAGCCAACTACACCTCTTGGTTTATGATTTCTACCTTGTCTGACCCAGCATCATTTAAAGTTTTGGCGCGTGTTAAATTACAGAGTGCATTTGAAAATACAAAAGAAATTATGAAGGTATGTGATAGTGGTTGAGTTTGTTGGTGGACACTGTCAATAACGAGTGATAACGGTGTTTCCGAAATGTCACTAGAACAGTTTCTTTTATGATAACACAACATAAAACGGCAAATATTTACTGATTTAAAACACTGATATCTTTTCATGCCAGGTTGTTGTCCAATGTTAATGACCTTTGTGGGGCTAGCTGGAAACGTAATGTCACTTGGGGTGGGAAAATAATTTCTTTGTGCATTTTGTAACCACGACTTGAATCGTAGCATAATGTTTGTGTACTGATAACGTATCAATATAAATTGAATAGAATTATTAATGGAATGATTCCCTTTGAAAATACCAAACCCTGTCACAATCATCAAATATACTAGCCTACTTTATTCTCCAACACACAGTAAGTTTACATAAAATATACCTAAGATTGCTGATTGGTCCTAGACTTACATTTATATTTGGTTCAAAACTTATTCTACTTTATTGTTCTGCCTTAGCCAATCCTGAACATCCAGGAGAAGTTACAGAGCCCGGATTACACATCTCCATGGTCCAGGATTGCACAGATCTGGCTATCGGGACTGAGAGGACTGGAATCGGCCAGACTTTGGGTATGTTTTCTGTTTCGGTTCAGTGAACCTTTGTAGCTGAGTCGGTTAGAGTGCTGGTCCTGGTCGCCAGACCCGAGTTCGAATTTCGGTAGAGACGAGCAAAATTCTGTTCAATTTAAATCTATATTGCGAGTGTGTCTTTTGGTAATCAATAGATTACAATTAGAACACCCCAAACAACTCCTAAATGGGTACATACCTGTATCACAGTTTATGGTTATCAATAGATTATATCCACAGATTTGTTTATGTGGAAAGTCATTAATTGGGAACAAGTTGTGTCAATGTAAAATTAGAGATAACGGTTTCTGGTGTAGCTAATGGCAACGTCAAAACATATTCTATCGGAAACTTTACCACGGTGGTTCTAACATTGATAGTTTGCCTATCATCGTTTTATGACAACTGATTGTAATTGTGTTTAGACTGATAATATTGTTGGACTTCTCTATTCTGTCATATTAATACAGAATGATTTAAAGGCTGTGTCTGAAGTTCCCAAAGTCACAAAAATAAACCATTAATTTATATTCATTTCATTTGTATTTTTTTGTCTTTATTTTGGAATTCAAGGTTTCGAGTTTTGTAATTGGTGACAATTATGCCGTGGTTCCTTTACTAAGAGAAGTGAAAGGGAGTGTGTTCGCCACGACGTATACAGAATTAGTAGGATTCCCTCCTGTAGATGATGACGGGTCAAAGAAGCAAGCTCCGATTGAGCTGAAGATGCGACTCAAATCAGCCGAGGCTATACAAATACAATTAGGAAATTCCACAATTTATCACAGAATAACATGTAAAGATTTAAATTATGTAAGTGAATAAAGTTTTCCATATAAGAGCCTACGAAAAGTATTATATGTATCTTTTATAAACGAATTTTTTTCAAAACACTAGTACGCATAGATCCACTAGTGAGGCTAGTGAGGATGAAAACATATTTTCAGCCTAAGTGAATGATGTCCATTAGTTTCAAAGAAGATTAATTCCATTCACATTGGAATCTTAGGTTTTTCAGATTCAACGCTCAAAATATTGGTTTACTTTACGATAATTGAAATGATGAGAAGCCTAATTTTTAATTTATGCCATTTTTTTCTTATAGGCAGCGTTTATGACGGGATATCACGAAGCGTCTCCGTCAGCTAGAGAGCGTTTTGATAAACGCAATAAAGGAATTCAGTTCCAAAGTGATATTGTGGTGGAAACGGAAGAAGAATGGGACAGACGCCACCTAGTGGTCGATATGATCGATAAGGAAGCTCACGTGACAGCTATAGCCTGGAAATCCCCATTGACGTATCAGCCCAGTCATTTGGCTGGCATGTATTACTGTAGACTTCTACCTCCATCTAGGGTTATAGAATGGATATATGTGGACTCCCTCAAATACAATGGTGAATTATGACACTATATCTTAAGGACTATCTTGCAAAATGCATTTTGTTCTTAGTGACCAAAGTTCTATAAGAGTACATGGGAGTTGATGGGTGGACCATGACGTTATTCTTGAAATACAATGCCAATACTTTTCCAGAGGACGCATAACAGATATGTTATTGTATTGTGTAAGATTGGAGTGAGTTGCTCTAGTCAGATTGGTATTCTCTCTTAGATGGAGATTGAAGCCAGAGCCTTCAGAGATCAGAATGTGTTAAGTTAATTACAAAGATGAGCTAATCATTTGTTCATCGGAAGTATTCATTCTGATATGGTCAGAGAAAGATGTCATATGTCACAGAACATATTGGCATACCACTGAACACCCCTTATACCAATGAACATCTGTTATACCACTGAACATCCGTCATTCCACTGAACATCTGGAATACCAATTTAATGAGCACCCATTATACCACTGAACACCCGGAATACCACTGCACATCCGTCATACCACTTAACATCCGGAATACAGCTGAACACCCTGATATCACTGAGCATCCGGAATACCACTGAGCACCCATTATACCACTGGACACCCGGAATACAACTGAACATCTGTTATACCACTGAACGCCCGGAATACCGCTGCACATCCGCCATACCACTAAACACCCGGAATACAGCTGAACACCCTGATACCACTGAGCATCCGGAATATCACTGAGCACCCGTCATACCACTGAAAACCCGTTATACCACTGGCACATCTTTCATCTCCTTCTAGGACAGATCCATCATGAGGTCACGATTATGTTCCTCAAATCGCATTCTCGCAAGAGATTATATATAGTGGACGAGACTAAGACAATGTGTATGCCATGTGTATGAAATTTTCCACAGGTCAACAAATGAAAAAAGTTCAAAACAAGATGGCATCTTAGAGTCGATGTCTCGACGTAGGAAGACGTAGGGAGTAGTAGAATCGATTCTAGTTTAGACTGATGGTTCTCAGGATTGTTCATTAGATTAAAAGATCTTGACACCCAAGGGGATTTTTCTATTGTGCATCGTTTTACTTACGCGCTAGGGTAATGCGTGGGGTGCTGTTCCAGGTTGACTTATGGTCTTACATTGTCGACGGTTGTCAGAAAAAGTTGGACAAACATTTGAAGAAAGTCAAGCATAAATCAGTGCTATATATTCATGGGGATATCATACTCCTATACACATTATGTGGGAATCAATGATCATATTGAAAACATTTCGTCATTGGGTAAAGGGGGCATTTTTGGGGATACATATTATGTGAGAATATGTATATGGTATTGGTTTTGCTGACTGAAGCCTTTGTATCAAAGATGATACTTGTAAAGAATGATGGAGACGATTGGTTACATAAACTATGCTACCTCTCCTACCATGTGTTATATTATTTATTATGTATGCGGGCCAGTTATTCATCTTTTGTAACCATGGTCTGTATAAATGCATTTATAGTTTTGTCTGGTGCTACTGAATTCAACATAATTTTGTATCGAACTTGAACAAGTGACTTTTATACAATAAAATAAGAATCATGTTTAAACGAATGGCAGTTAAAGTTTATTCTCGTTTCCTTTGAAATTATAAGTACAGTTGATATTTATCGGTTGCCAGATGGTAACGAATATCGACACAGATTTTATGCTCTCTGGCAAGTTTAGATATAATGGTGATGGGGCTGTGTTTTATGTAGTATTCAAGGTGATTTCATTTGTGTAGCTGTCTGTCTATTGGTGTTAAGAATGAAGCGTTATACTAATACATGGTTGAGGAGGACAAAATAGACGCATACTTAAGTTAGTTCAACAAGTGCCGGTCTGCATATTAGTTGTTAATCATGTTAAGCAATTCAGAGCTAAAAACAAATGCTATTTCAAGAAGTACAATGTTTGTTTAAAGATACAAAAACCAAAAAACTTTACATATTTCAAAACTCTGTGTAAGAATGACTATTTTTGTCCAATACACAGTTAGTTAACATAAAAATAACTTTCATAGGTTTTTTATTGGTCCAAGACTTACTAGTTACATTTATATTTGATTCCAAATGTTTGCCCAGACCAAGACTTTTTGATCCAAGATTCAGATGACCACATTAACTGATACACAAATAGCTGTGTCGCATCTAAAAACGTATGAAACTTGCACAAAGCTACAGAATAGTGAGAGAAAATTGTGAGTGAAAGCAGTTGGGCACAAAAAGACGTCATTGGTTTATGTACTCACGTGAATCTTGAATAGGTCACGTGAATAATGGATCAAAACAAAATTTAGGAGCATATAATGTTTGGTTGCAAAAAATATGAACCAAATTTGGACCAATAAAAAAATCAAGACCTTAAAAGGTTATTTTGGGTGAAAACTAATCGTTTTCTTGGACAAAATTAATAATTCGTGTACAATATTTTAAAACATGTATTCTTTGAAAAAAACCCAGGAAGTAACTGTTTTTTTACTGTTTTTCACAGTAAAATGTTTAAGTCTCGATTTTGTTTTCAAAACAGTACAAATTTAAATTATTGTCAGCAAAGTTAACTGATGTCAAAAGACATAAAAGCAGAGTCCAGGTGCAGGGAATTTACAGGGTTCTACAGGCACATTACCCTTTCTTATTAAAAAAATACCGCCAAAAAAGTTCTTTCAGTCAGTGCCTTACAGTGATATTATAATAAAATCGTAACTTGTGCTATGCAGAAGGGAATTTCTTGTAAATCTGAATGTTAACAAGTATTTATTTGATGTATTTAAAAGTCTTTTAATTATTACTAATTTATATTATCAAGTATGCTATCTTTTCATCGATCAACCAATCAAACTGAAGCAGACTTTAAATCAAACAAAACCCTTCATTAGTCTGTTGTTTGAACATATAGCCTCCGTTGCTTACATTTCTGACAGCATCGGGTAGATGTTGCTAACAGGTGACTGTATGTTATTGTAAGATTGCAGAGCGCAAGGTCCATTAAGATTTCGGTGACAAGTCAGTTTTTCTATTAACAAAAATAACTAACCTCAACGCTCAGATAGTTTCTGACAATTTTTTCTCTTAAATGTTTTGGTAAATCCGTTCTTAGGCATGTGTTTAAAGTCGTTTTAGTGGTGACTCTTTTCTGTGTTCATTTGCTACTGTGTAAAAGTATACCTTATGAAGAAGAAAAAACGTTGCGGTGACACCAACGTTTGTGCAGCCGTTGTTTTTGTTTCTTTAAATAGCTGATCAGTGGTCCCCTGTATTAACCCAATGCTCTTTGTTTTCTTTAAGAACTTGTTAGCCTAGTTGGAATCCCCGGCTCAGTGATGGTTTCCAAACTGCGGCTGTGATATAGTTAATCTGGTATGTATGTTGTCCTCTCCAATACAAACACCAGTGTGATACCCGAAGCTCTCTACTAATAAACATTGTGCTTCGCTGAACATTCACTCTAACAAGATGTTCAAAATCATACCACAAGACTTTCTTTTTGTATTCTGCTAAAAAATCATTTTAAAAAACTAAAATTATCTGTTATTAATAAAATGTCCTTTTGTGTCTGATCGCTTGTTAATCATGCTGACCAAGTTTTAGCCTATGCTGATCCAAGCCATAAGCAGCTAAGTTTGTGCCACAACTGAAATTCTGTTTTAAGCCAAATAGTGAAAAAAATCACTGTAA
>JAVFBX010195698.1:0-13012 GCA_034783855.1 Mopalia kennerleyi
AAAAACAGCTAAGAATAAATAGTTCATATTTTAAGTAAATGCTAATGGAATGCTTCTTAATAACTTCATGACCACATGCAAAATACATCTGATTATTTTTATCTTGAAATGAAAGTTTGTCTCCCAACAACAGCGGTAATAACGAATTGAAGAGATTTAAACATAACAATTCCACCTACAAAAATCAGTTGTTTATAGGTTTCAGTGTAATATATTGGACTCAAATCCATCATTAATCAAAGCAGATAATTTTTTCCAAAACAAGTTGTAGCATATCCACTATGCACATGTTTAAACAAAGCTACTTTACTTGTGATTAAAATCATTTAATATGAATTATATTTATAACAGTTACTTTACCAATCACAACCACCACAGCCTACTATGTTCTCTACTGTCAAATGTAACAGCTTGCTTTAATAAATATAAACTATATAGTGTCTATAATTACGGTAAGGGTGACCACGTAATTGACTGGGATTAATTCTAAAGAGCTCATATATGTGGGTAATGCTTCCATAACCAATATGTACATGATATAACTATCAACATGGAATAGCAATCCAACAATGGCTATTCCATGTTGAAAGTTATTTCATATACAAAATTGGGGTTTTGCTAAGTTAATTCAGTTTGGGTCTGTTTGTGTTCACTTCCCTCTACCATCTCCCATGTACCACAATGGGCTACAATAAAACATTTCTTTTTAAATTCAACCAGGTTCAAGAGTGCTTATAGTATTTGTACTATTATTCATAAATGAACAATGACCATGCACGAATCATCAACCTGACCATATCACCAACTAATACTTTACCTAGTAATGAAGACCTTTCCATTCGTGACATTTTTGGCACCCCCTCTCCAGTCTGACACCGAATTTCGATTGTGATTCAACGTCGCACTCTAGCGTATTTCGCTTTGGTGACAGATTGTCGACTTCTCAATCTGCCTTACCTAAATACAGTTGAAAAGAGTGAGGAAACCTCATGAAAACCAATCCCATGATAACGTGAGCCACATCGTGTGACTCTCCATTTGAAAATGCTGAAAATATTTATAAACATATATATTTGTATTTAATGCCCATGTCACCTGGGTGGGTGGAAACCCATTTTTGTTGAATAGGTCACAGAGGAATGAAAACAACTTCATAAATGAAAATTAGAATTCCATGCCAGAAATTGTCTAATTGGAGTGATTGAAATTTCAAGAGCTGTAGTTTCCAGGTGCTGGTAACTGTATTGTTATTCACCAGCAGGCTAACAGTGAAGAATATATACCAATTTTAACAGAAGGACAACACACGAAAATGTCAGAATCTGACCAGCATGGTACGCATTTTTCACACACCATAACGTTTAAAGCACAACATTTTGCGTTTCACATGTACATGTAAATAAAAAATGACTTGAAATAATTATTCAGTATCTCAAATTACTTTGCGTCTAGAAACTTGTACAAGAGCATATTGTGTTGAAATTCATGGAGTATTTTTACCTCAATGTTTATCACACCCATAAGTATTAAATAAAATGTATAAGCCTAATGAGGAATATGTGCATCTTGTACAGTCCAGCAGCGAAAGGGTTAAATGATCTTTGAAGTCATAGGTTACTTTGCTAAAATATACACCAGCAGAAATATATTGCACAGGTACCATAAAATGTTACCTGCAAATGTTTTACTACAGTACTGTTGTCTTGTGTAAGTAGCCGAAGATGTAATGTAATTATCTGACCATTATAACCAATAGTGTCGATAATTGAGGTACCGATGACCAAGTAATTGACCGACTACAGTATAGCCCATCTTCTCTTGCCAAGGATTTTATATCCAAGCTACTCTGCATAACAACCCTTGGCAGATAATTCATGTACAACGAGAGTTTCAGCTACGCCATCTGGCGGATAAACTTTGTTTAACTTTGTATGGCAGTGTTGGCATATAAACAGTGATTTGGTGTCTGTAGTTGTATGTACATATCCAATAATTTCACTGAGTTGCTTGAATACCCCAAACAACTCCGAACAAAATTAACCGTCACCCTTTTTCGACAATACATCACCATGCACACGCCCTGCAATTTTCGTTATTGACAGCCGCCGCTATTTTCACAAGCCGAATCTTATATGAACACAACATTTGATTGGATACGTAGCAGTTCCCACGCATCCAATCAATCGTCAGGTCGCCGAGTCCCATTATACATGAATTATCCGCCAAGGGTTGTAATGCAGAGTAGCTCGGATATAAAACCCTTGTTTAAATGTAAGTATTCTTAATCACAGAAAATTGTAAATTTACACTTGATCCGAACAATCGATCACGATATTTAGATAAATTACACCAAAATCCAGTGTATAAATGTTTACAAAAGTATTGTTACTTTTTACAAGCTTTTCTGTTGTATTTCTACAAAAGTTTTGTACAGTGTACCCTTGAACAGGACGTTTAACCCCAGCAAATAAGTAATAAAATCAAACTGGAATATAACTTGAACATGCAATTTCTGATTTTTTTCCCACTTTATTGCCACTTTTAATTTATTGGATTAGCGTTAAATTGTTTATCTGCATGTGTTACGTTTGCTTGAATACATATTTAAGCACAACCAAGCTATCATTTGCAATAAAACATTCTAGTCTTTAAGTTTGACATGAATAATATTTTGTAACAAATTCTGATTTTCGTGAATATTCGAAGGTTTGAAGTTGGTTCACAGATTAAAACAAGTGATTTAGCGAAATTCCCTCATTTTAATCTTGGATTTAAGTATTTGTTGTTGTTTTTACTGTTGTACGTAAAAAAGGGTGAAACACCAACTATCAAATTGCGTCTGAATTTGTGAAAATTAAAAAAACCGACGTTGCCTTTACACAACTACTTTCCACATGCTTATGTTGTTTTATGTTTCTTCTATATCGATTCGGCAGAATTCCAGACTTTAAAGGAAACTTAACGTCAAGAAGATGATTGAGTAAGGGATTCCTATACTAAATGCCACAAATCGGGCTGCACTGCCAGTATAGCGCGCACCACCGGCTTGATTCAGGTCACACATTACAGGGCCAATGTCACGCCGCTGTGCAAATATCTTAAAACCAGTATTGGCCGACACCGCCGGTCAGAAACGTACTTTTTGGTCCGTTATGGGCCATTTCTAATATGGGACGGAAAGCTTAAAAAGTACTTAGCTGTATAGAAATATATGGCCACTAATTCAGTTTATACAAAATGTGGTCTGCAGATTCGACTCTCCATACACAACAGCAACTCAATCTTTAACCCTTTCCAGACTGCATATATCAAATTTATTGGCTATGTCAATAACAAATGTGCCACATTTGTTTGACTGAAGTATTTCAAGGCTTCTCTGTCAACAAATCCATCTTAACTATGCCTTTTAAGAAAGCCTGATACATAAACTATGTGACAGCTATAATCTTCTCTCATTTTTTTTCAGTGTTGGTGGTTGCCATAGAAACCAAGTGCGAATTTCACAAAATTGAAATAAATGCATTTTTTAAGTGTGGAGATCGATGAAATGGTTCATTATAAAATGGTTTTATCCCCAGCACAGACATCGCCATGCTAAACAAAATACAAACATTTTGCAATTTACTTTCTCTTAGAATTATTTGAATCCTAATATAAACATGTAAATGTGCGAACTTACAATTGTTCCGGAATTTGCGCACCGAAAGGTAACGCCATTTTCACCATGGCCCGGCAAATTTGACGTACCTGTATCCCCACACTCGTTTATTACAGTAGCACATGTAACACACTCATCGTCTGAATCATCTTAACTAAATTCAGTATCTAAATTGCCGTCATAGTCTCAGTCAGAATCCAGCACAGCATTGTCAGTTCCGTCGGCATTTAGAAGTGCTCGCCGTGTCACCATAGTAACGGAAATGCGGCTAAAAAGTTCTAAAATCCAATCAAAACGGACTAGTGTAACACATTGACATGCCAGATGGGAGTGGCCATTACTACGATGTATTTCAATTGCATACACCCCTCTAGGGACAATTGCTGACAACGTCATACGTCAATAGAAAACACAAATTTAGGCGGTACGTCTCCGAAGGTAATTGACAAACGAGTAAGTGATTCCTATACTGGGATATTATGAAAAAAATCAAAAATGGGGCTGCACTAGTTGTATAGAGCACACTATCGGCTAGATTCTGTTCACACATTACAGAGTCAATGTCACACTGCTTTGCAAATATGGGAAAACCAGTATTGGGCTGACATGACTGGTCAGAAACGTCCTTTATCGGTACACAATTCACAATTCATTGAAACTATTCATTGAAAATGTTTTTGATGCAGACAATGGTGTTCATGTTTAATCATATTAATCTCAATATTAAAAATCCATCAAATAATACCATTTTTTCCTTTTAACTTTATTCAGGAGAGACAAACATGGATAACTGAACTGTTTAACTATTTTGTTCCCTGTCAATATCAATATGTTCGTATGCAGTATCTTGTTGAAGAGAGCGAATGGGATTTAGTGTTTTGTTCTATTTGTCATGGATAGTCAAGAGGTAGTGATATGATATTGCGAACATTCTAAAAAAGAATCGATTCTACTTCCTACGTCGAGACATAGACTCTAAGATACACTTCTTTATTTGCTGATCTGTGCTATAAACGTAGCCCAATGTTTTGGCGGAAATTAATGCGCGATGACCTGCATGGTATGGGGAACGAGAGTTGTCTTAGTTTGGTCCACTATAGAAACTCTCGCGAGAGTACATTGTAATACAAAGTCGTCGATTGTTAGAAAAGAAATTTGGAAGGATAAGCCAGAAACCTGTTACGCGTTGTAACCATGGGTGTGCTTCTACATATACTTAGGTGTATTCCATACACAATATGTTGACAGGCTTCACGGTGAAATGAAAACAATTTAAATTGTCAACTTAATCAATTATCGAAAAACTGATTTTTAAAAATTATGAATAACTTCAGAAAGATCATTCACAAATTGCGCAGTACCAGAAATCTCTTAGTTAGCATGTCTAGCGTTCTAAGCGGAGTAAATGTTTCCCAGCGGTGGTCATTATATTTATATACAATTCAAGCTCAAACTTAACAGAAAAGTCAAGTCTGCAACACGAATATAATCCTATCTTTGTACCTGTTTAATTACGTTCGAACATGCACGTACAATAATGTAAGTATCAACGTTCAGCAAACAGATTACTAAGTAGATAATTTGACCTAGAATGAAGGTAAGATGTTCATTGATAAAATAACCCCTTGCACGACATGTATGAATGAGTGAATGAATATTAAGCGATTTATCCATATAACTATAGCTGTAGTATGTCCATCTGGTATATATGAACAATACATGTTTATTGACATACCGCCCACCACCAGACAATAAGTTGTTCACCTGGCTTCATGCGACATATAATTACAGAGCAACAGCTGAAAAGACTATTAGTCGAATACATATCGTTATAACCCAGTCTAACACTTAGAGGTGTTTTCTCTGAATTATCCTACAGAGATACCATTTCAGCAGCATCTGGCGAAATAAAACAGCTGTAACTAAAATCATTTAATAAACCCAACCTAAAACCAAGCCCAAATGCGGCCGAAAATCCGAAATCCAAAACCCAGATATACCTAAAAGGGGAGAAACCCAGGGCCATACTATCGCCAAAACCCACAAATAAACAAAACCAAACCGTAATCAAAACCATAACAAAACTATAAAAGTAATCGACAGCAAATGCCAAATTAGTTTGAATCTGTTATTGGTTATTGATGTTGAGTGACTTTCACTGCAATACAAACAATATATACCATTGTATAATTGTCCACACACCGGCTTCAATTACCGAACCTCGAAACATCAGCAAAAAATCTGGAAGCTTCCCATATTACTATTGTTTAATTTTAAATCAGTTGACTATATAAAAAAACATAGCGATTGATGCATCGGTCCATGTTTGCGCTGCTCGGAGACAGTACACCAACAACAATAACAGCAACAAAAATGTCCAGACAATACATTTGAACTGGTCACATATAGGCCAGTCTTCTCGATCGGTTAAACGAAAGGTGTAACAGTATCAATGGACAAATATCAGTTTAGATAACTTAATGGTTATTTGAAATTTTTTAAAAGCTAACTCTTTTTTAAAACAAACAGGACATACGATTGGTAGGTTGGAGTTGTTTTCTGCCGGTGTTTTTGTCCGAGTATAAATGTTGTTCAGGTCTTCACGTTTGACACATATGTCACATGCATTTCAACCCCACAAAACAATCAATAAATACAGCATTTTCCTCCCAATTATACATAACGTTAAGCCATACATTTAACATGGGACATAGCTTTGTATTTACCTATGCGAGAGACATCCTGGTCACATTGTGGTGCTCATGAGTACACATTCGGTGTATTTTCTCGCCGTTGTGTGACAGAAGGGCACGTGACATTTTCCAGCAAGATTCAATCTCGTAATAGTAAACATTTTACCAGGTGTATTTTATGAATAAGTAGGAGGTCACAATTCAGTATGAACTGATTGTGAAAGCCATACGAAGAGGACGAAAAGACAACTAGATTGTGTCGAATATGTTCATGCACACAAATAACAGAACAAAACCGTAAATGCTTCTACATACTAATTTAATATGATTTGAATACAACTTCCTACTTGGTAGAAAAAATAATGAAATAATAAAGTATTTCAGGTTCAGACACAAATTCCACGCAGATAAGACAAACACGTTTCGTTCTATCTAAATTATTTAACGCGTTTTACGTTGTTTTACATGTACGTTGTTATGAAAGGCGTTTTGATTCATTGTTTCGTTGTTTATTATTAAATATGCAAGACCTCGGATTTTGTACAGATCATGTCCACACTAATATTCATCTTCTAGTTTTTAGGAGATCAAACAAAAACGGTTGCACCACTATATATAGTTAGCTATCTATAGCGGGCAACACTTTGGAACACTTTTCTTGAAGACGTTCTCTGAAAATGTTGCATGATTCATTCAACACTAGACAATTGAAATAAAGTTTGCGGATGTGTTACATTACACATTCTATTTTCTAGTATGGTGCTGTTCCTATTCTCTCCAATATCTCTCGAATTAAACTCAATGAATCCGATTATCCTGTTGATACGGCTCGTTTAGTGTTAAGTAATCACGGCCTGACGTACAATGCTTGTAAAATGTGTACGACTCACACATTCTACTCCACACAAGCGTATATTAAAGTTCAAAATATTTGAGTCCATGTTTATAGTGGATTGAAGATGTTTCAAGATACTCAGCGCGGATCAAATCCAAACCTTCCTGTGGCATAGCGGTACATTGCTTACTTCGGCGACCGACCACATCCTAACCAAGGCCCAGCTTTCGGTTTAGGATAACCCTTGACCTTATTTCTGTAGTAGTCATTGAACTTTATGTAACTGAAACAAAAAATCAACAGAACAGATTAGTTTCTTGTAACTGCAAGTGTATAAGGGAATAAGAGGAGACAAATGGCAGGCAGAAATTACCGATGGCGTTAAGATAGAGCCGTTTGTCGGGCATATATTCGAAATAACGGTTGGTGGTTAAATGATTTATTAGATATATGTGACATTCGTGAAGAAACCGACAAGAAAATACCTCCTTTGGAACCGTTAATTTTGAAGCTGTAGATTCGAAATTTGTTAAGATTGTTGGACGTGATGCTGCCACACGAAATTTGCTTTGTCTGTTTTATGTTTCGGTTGTTTGAAAATCGTGTAACTGGTTTGTTGTAAACTCACTTTTTTCCTTTGAAGAAATAGGTGTACCCATCTGACCAACGTACAGCAGCCTCAGCGTTGGACGGCACTCCACGCCAGTACTTTTTGATATCTAAGGGATACCCTGTGGGGATGCTGTTTGAGTACTCGTCATACACCCAGAACTGCTGACCCTGTTTGAACCCATTGGATACAAATCTATTACAGTTATAGTTAAACAAATGATGGAGATTTTTTCACAGGCTGTTAAAGCGGGCAAGGTACACTGGAATATTACTGTAAATATCCAAAGCTTATTTGAAACTATAAATACTGTCATAAATCAAAAAATAAATACAGGTATGTTATAGCCTAACACAATTTAGGAAGCATATTTATTTAACCAACTGTTCAGTTAAAATCCTCGCAACGAAAGGAATGAATATGTGATCATTGGATGATGAATTTATGCAAATTATAAACAGGGTCCAGGGGGAGGGGGGACATATCGATGTAAGAAAAAAAAGATACAACATAAAGTACAATGAATTTATCGCCACCTCGAACTTAACTCGTCCAGCTGGCTATAGCTGTACTAAAACAGGATTTCAAGGGTTCGACGAGGCGCGTAACGGTCTGTGCTTTAAACATAAGATTCCACTAATTAATCGTTGGATATACAGAAATCCTTTCTTTATATTTTCTGATAAAAGCATCCCCGTTTCTGGAGGGTTGGCGAAACTGGATTTAATTTTAAAAATCGTATTAAAATCTTTTATTAATTGTCCCTAGTCTGAATCGTTACACAGGCTTAAATTTAACAGCTGCGGCCTTAGATTGGACATATATACTGCAATATGGAACGCCCCAAATGACATGACCTTATTTACCCTGTTCTACCAATTCTCTGTACATGAATGATTTGTATAGATCGAAAACAGTTGTCTTTCCATTTAAGAGGCCCAAAAGTAAAAAAAAAAGAATTCTAATTCAAATATGTTTTATGCCATTACCTTAAATAAGTAAACCCTTCCATCTCGCCAAACCAATGCCGCTTTAGGGCGAGCCGGAAATCTAGAGTCACGGATTACACGAGGATACCCGGTATCCAACCGAAAACCTGTATATTTCCATATGCGATTACCTGCGTCAAGAATAGGGTTTTATTAAAGGTATATTTAGTAATATAGAGGTTTACTGCGTTTTGCAGATGCAAAGGCATTTGTTCACGTAGTATAAGCAATAAGTCAATAACACGTCGATGAATAGTTAAATAGAATAGAAACTTGATAGGGATCTAAACAATATCGACGTGTATATGGCTTGTAGAATTCAGGATGTAATATATTTTTACAAACTTTAACCCATTAATACTTTAAATGTATGGATTAGACAGAGATGATTAGATGTTATACCTTTAAACATGTACGTTTTTCTTGACCAAGGGGAGTAGGCGGCGGCATCGATGTTAATAGGTGCTTTCGCGAAAACGGTGTTGGTTCTCTTCGGGTAACCGGAACTAATTCCGCCAGTAGCTGTCAGTTTGTATATCTCACGTCCTCGGAAAGCATACGTGTTTCCGTCATGCGCTGTTATGGATATAAAAAACAAAAATGAATTAATTTTGTAACCTGGTGGTATACAATCATGCTTTTCGCCATAGGCAGCAACTTAACCCGTGCTATCACTCTCTTACCAAGAAGTCACGAGGCTGTGCTCTACTTGTAGCCAAAGTTACGAGAAAAAAATACAGCTGCTTAAAAATGTGAAAATTTGTAATTTTGGTCTACACTAAATATAAAAAAGTTGATTTTAGAATTATTTCTTTTTATTAGAATTTTTTCAAAAAGTCCAAGTGTATTATACATACCATACATTATAATTTACTTGGCGACGACGGCACAGTTTTTAGTTAATTACCGAATATCATTTCATTCAAAATGATCCTGGTTTATGCCCAAGCGGTTTATACAATGGTCGTCGAGGTAAGAAAAAATGTGTTTATTTGTGGGGCATGACGCCACAAGACATAGGTTAAGGGTAGCGTCCCAGCGCTAAGAAAACAGATATCCACTTAACAAACTACATGTATCTGCCACGTCTACTTATAGCTGACAAATACTATAATCCACCAAATTCTGCTACCATGAGCTTTCCAAGGACTTTTTATGAGACCAGCTTCCAAATAGCCTAAAAGAAACTCCACAGGATATGCCGCAACACGAACTTGTATTTTTATACTGTACCAGTTTATCTTTAAGTTTGTATTTGCGATATAGTTTATAGTTGTTCTTTCGGCTTTAACCACACACCTTCTTTAATTCCTGAATAAAACAAGTTTGAATCAACCGTATCTTTTCTTATTTACTGGATATCTTATAACGTTGTATTAATCACTTATTAATAGGAATCAAAGCATCTCTGTCAAGGTACTGGTTTAGGGAAAAAGTTCAGATATATGTCGAATTAAAGTCTGGAAAGCGTTGCAAGGGGATACCATGGCAATATTTAGCTACACTGTTTCTGCTTATGAGCTCAACTGTTCACACAATTGCCACTGACGTCGCAAAACACAGGATTCGTATAGCAAAACACAGGATTCGTATTGCAAAACACGGGATTCGTATAGCAAAACACGGGATTCGTATAGCATATGTAGGACGAATTTAAATACAGGGGTAGACAATTTATAAAACTTTTTGAAGAATATGGATAACATAGCTTGAAATTGGAATTTGAGAACTTCATTTTAATACCTCTTATAACAGCATCAAACTTTAAATTACAATATCCCCCTGTAGGTGGTCGACTTGTTGGACGCGTTACACGAGGCCTTGAAGTAACTCTTGGACGAGATGTCACCCTAGGTCTACTGGTTACTCTTGGTCTGGATGGACCGCCTGGAAAATTTAAGAAATTTAAACATATTAGAAAATATTCAACATTATTTCATACCATCATGTTTGTAAATAAGTTCAGTCATAAAGATATGTTTCAACCATAGATATTTCTAAGAAAAGTCAAATTTAGCTAACGCGCTCTTAACAAAGGGATAAAACAAGTTTTTTATAGAGCTTTATTCCCGCCATCATATACGTTACTTTGTCAACTTTTGTAAGTAGTTAATATGGTGAATAAACATAAATGAAAATCATTACGATTCGCTTGGACCCTTAAATAATTACGGTAGTTACAATAACGATAGTTAAAAAAATGACAGGCACTACACATTGTACAGTCAATCAACATAACATGCACTCACACAAGTGAATAATGAGGCGATGTATTGTGTGGGCAATAGAACGATAACTTTGGAACGTGAGTTAAAACCTTTGCTAATATTCACTCTTAGTAAAATATGGCTCAAATGAAATCTTATAAAAATTTTCAGTCACGGCTCTGGTGGAACCCGTTATGTTTTTGTATGGAACCATTACAGCAACTGTACCAAGTATTTCTCCCATTCTTTCTATATCAAAGCCCTGTTTTTGTCGTTATGGTTCCATTTAGACACATTTTCTTTTCAAAACAACCATTAGTTCTAAGAGTGTAAGCCATCCATTTAATCGGTAGGTTTTGGCAAATTGGTTTCAGCAGAGCCAGTGTGTTGAAGTACTATTTTCGGAGCGCAGCACATGAACAAGATGATATAATAGTCTTACCATAGAGATGCTGTATTCCTCGAATATCGTCATTGTGAAGTTTATAATTAGGATCATAACCTTGGTAAGTGGGCGCCATTAAAGCCTGTGGGACATTCGAGTGACCCAAACCCAAAGCATGACCAAACTCATGAGCAGCTACGATCTCCAGGTTTGTACCGTCATTAGTATTGAGAGTCCATTTTTCATCATCATCGAAGTGTGTGTCGCCAGCAATGTCGCCTGTACCAGGGAAGAAAGCGTGCGCCAAAACACCGCCTGAAATGAGGATAGAAGAAGAATAATATTTTACCCAAATCAAAAAGTTGTTAAAAAATTCACGCAACGTACACGTCCTGTTTAAAAAAAAGGTCTCTCGAACTAGCCAAGACTATTAAATTTAAGATATTTTATCGTCTATTGTGAAAGCTCAAGCCGCATTCCTTGGGACAAAGGGCGACAACTCGAAATAAACATGTGAGCGATGCAAACGACTCGGGTTTTATGGCTTGTTTGCGGACTAAGTGAGATGGAAGAATGGTTTATGCCGATCTTGTGTTCCGCGTTGCCATGGGATGGAGGCATGATATGTAATAATATTTAAATGCCTGCATCCTTTCTATTTGTTTATCCGTCAGACTTAAGCCCGCAGCACACGAACGAGTCTTGTTTGGCGGCTACCAACCTAGTGAAAATCGCTCCGTTTCCACAAGCTTGCCCCGAATGCTCATGAGCGACAAGCTTAATGGGCAACTATTTCAACCTAATACATGGGAAACGCTTATGTATGGGGTATATATGAATAAGTGTGTCACGATTGTAAAGATTTAAGCTTACCATTTCCATCAAATGAATTTCCGTCGCCGTGATTATAGCGGGCAAAGTTTATCATAATATCGGCTGTTCCGCCAACATTATCAAATTTCAAGGAGGTTTGGTCGGCCCATTTCTGGAAAGCCCTTTTAAATGCCCACCTGGAGAACGAAAAACATTTATTAAATAAACTTATTTTAGATCACCAAAAAATGTGTCCAGAGCAAACCTTAATTTCATACATTGTCTTCCTACCCATCAGTAATCAGCATTACGGTTTACATCATCGTTCCAGCATAGTTTACAACTGAGTGATTGGCTCAATGAATAAAATTAAAATCAGATCTCGAAAACGCTCCCCGTGTTTTGTCTGTAGCTCTATTGAGATTTAACGCAATCACCCTATACTTACTATGTTGATTGGTTTCTTAAATTGACCAAACACAGAGCAGACGAACCGAAGTTTCCCGACTGCTTATTTTTACATTGACAACGGATACACGCACAACCAAGAAATACCATTCAAATAATAAACTTTGAGTGGAGTTGCATTTTCCCCTGTTTAGTAGATCAATACAGAAGACAATCGGACTACTTCTGCTTGTTTTGGCTAAATTTGGTGTTAACCATGGTGTTGTCTGTGGTTTTATTGGACAACTGAAACTGTGACCTTTCGTGAACTCAGTAAGCTTGATCCGCTTTAACAGCATTAGTAGTATAGACAAGGGGGGTGCCGGCACACCTGCTCCTGGGGACCCTCCCCACCCCCTCGGAGGGTCCCAGTGG
>JAVFBX010195709.1:0-13012 GCA_034783855.1 Mopalia kennerleyi
ACAGCCTAAAAACCAACTTGCCAGCAGGACTACTGTACATTCACATTGGCCTGCACGCAGTGATTTTAACTGGCCACGGGCAGGCGGGCCAGTGGTTATTTCGAACCCTGGTGATATATATAACTGGCCACTAAGATTAATCTTTGAATATATATATAAACACAAACCGCTCATGTACTCTGTTCTGTTTAACAAGTGTTTTAAAGAAATAACACCTAGCAAACTTATGCATATATATTATATATGTAAAGGGTTCCTACATTCTGCATTGAACCCATGTACCAATTGAATATGATTCAGCAGGCCATGGAACTACATATATCTGCGATCTCTACAATATTATAAGTATTCAGAACCAAAAAAATTCAAGAAATGATAAATCCTGACGTATATTACATGTATATCATCATTAATATGAATAAGTCATAATGACCACATGCCTTCACGTCTTTAACATGCACTCTTTTTGGCACATGTGACGTCATAAGTGTCTTAATTATAAGAGTCACGGCTAATCAATGAACAGAATTATTAATGAATTTCAGCAGTTATCCAAATCTATTTCACCAAAACTGTGGTTATTCCAGTTATTCACCCGTTTTATTTCCAAAATCTAAGTTTTCTACCGGGTACATATTCTTTGTTCAACTGAATTTTCAAACTGTGAACATAACACGTTTCTAGCGAATTCTCACTATATTATAGTTTAACCCGCTTTTAGCCTCCAAATTATACAAGTACTGCTTTTAGGGAACTTACAGCCATGATCTTTTTCAGAAATCTACCTTCTGATTAATTCAAGCGTGATGGGTTGCTAAGGAATGATATTAAGAGGGATAGTGTTTGCTTCATTTTCCGGCAATTTTTTCTAGGGCACCTGTTAGTCGAGAGTGTCCAGTTTCTCAAAAAGTGATTCATAACATGCGTGTCAATTTCATCAGCAATTTCATGAGCACTTGACTTCGTTAGCTTACTTTTTATCACCTGTCATACATATCAGAGATAATATTAACGAGCTGATGAGCAGAAGTTGCTGCGCATGACTACATACAGGTAAATACAATTTATAAAAACAATATACCTTTTCAGAGACAGGTATATTCATTATCGTGGCATTATATATAGACATAAATTTACCTATACCTCATTAAGATTTATTAGAGCTTCTTTGTTTCTATGAATGAGACGGCACATTCCAGCTTTAATTCAACATTTTTATCAGATATTTAAGAAATTCTTATATATATAGAGGCAAAACAATATTATCGGCGGACCAAGATTTGATCTATCCTTGTAAGTGTACCTTACTTCTTTAAACAAGAGACCTACCTGATTGTGGTTGTGACAAAACATGGGACTTGTTTTGTTAAAACCTAATTAAGTTGACATTTTTGTTACCTAACACATCCGTTAACGCCGTTTTTGTGATTTTCTGACAACATATATGTGCCCTAATAGTTGATGACTGAAGGGTGAAATCGCTTGCGGATAGTTAAATTAACTGTCTTAACACTTGTATCGCCTCACAATTAAATTAGTGCTATTTTGGTAAAAATCAACCCTAAAGCAAATTGAAAATAGAACAAGTTTTAATAAGAATATAATCAGCCTGTGATAATCAGTTATACTGAATAATTGCTTGAAAAATGCCTGCTCAGGGCGCTTGAACTCCATTTTTATACGTGAATTCAAAAATAACTTTTATCTGAAATCTATCATATTGTAATAATTTATAGTATTATCTTTTCCTGGCACTGGAACTAGAAATTTTGTCTTGTAACATAGGTTCTCTTGGATTTTATGTACATGTTTCCTGTGTTCCTTGTCTAAAAATATAGGAAACAGCAGGAATTTGCTATGGGTGATACGGGATCACTTATAATCCTGTTTTAGCGCATGTTAAATTATTCCCTGTGTCTTATTGGTAAAAAAGCTGAGCCATAATTTGTTCTGTGATTTAAGTGGTCAACAGCTTTGAAAGAAGTATACTTAGATTGTTTATGAAAGGTTTAATATGGTCTTGGTCCCAAGGGCTTATGCAGACACCCGTCCACCCGTGCAACTGGACGCCCTGAAGTGAACAATAGCCTCAATCGGACACCCTGTTTTAAGAAACTTTAACATGTACATAGGGGATAGGACCACTGTAAAAATTGGACACCCACTTATTTGAAAAGTGAAGCAAAATGACCATTTTGGACACCCTACTTTTGATTTCTGGCCAAGCGCCTGCTTGGCCCATTACCCAAGACTAAGCCAAACTTACAATACTTTTCTTTTCAGAACTGAGACTTTTAATTGGATTCGTCATACATTGGTCATTTGGATCTATTGGTCAATTTTAATCTGAGGTAACCGTATTACCCTAAAGCCTCTAGAAGTTGGGACAGAGAAATTGTATTTAGAATTCAACAGGTTATGAAATATGTTATAAGCTATTTGCAGAAGACCTACATGTAGTTAAGAAAAAGAATATTTATAAAAAAGTTATTATTTGACATCAACAGGCTGTTAAATTGTAATTATATTCAATTTAAGTGAAATTTTTTCAAATTTTTAATATAGTGTACTTTTTATAACAAAATAACTTAACATGGAAATACTGAGCGCATTAACTTTTTGTGCCCCCTAAGGTCATTAAGCCCCAGATAGGGTACAGGAAGCCGTCACTGGCCACCCCTGATTTAATAAGGAAGTTGTCATTAGTGTATATTTCATAGTTATTTATAAAGCAGGGGTGCCATAAACAAAACGATCCATCCTGAGTACTGGGAACTGTTTAAATTAACTTTTAACACCTAACTAATTACTTAGAACTCCGCTTCGCGTTCGAACATGTCAGCAGGTATATTTTTAGATTATTTATTGACAATTTAGATAGATTTCATACGCAACTGTTACACAGCATACAGTTTTCCGATGACCTCACAGTAACTCTTCACCAAGCTTCTCTAACACCTAGCTTATTAGTCTTCTAATCCTTTATCTAATTGGTCTTAGGTTACCATTTCTTTAGCGTCTGGATTTTTTTGGTGACAGCTCCGTGTCAGAGAAACCGTCTTGATTGTCCACAGCTTGTTGCTTCAGTGGGCATAAAAGAAAGTGTCCTATCAATACAGGAGGGCAAACATCGACCCATATTCCTCGGAGTTGTCTGCGGTCTCGACAGATAGATATTGATCTGGTCCGACGCTTTTGTGTAACTCTCTATGCGAAGGTGTTCAGCTAAATACCTGTTTTAGTCTAGGCTATAGGTTACATACACACTATATAATACAGCCATTTGAGATACAATAACACATGAGCTAAACATACAAATATCACCTTCCATAGCAAATACAATAAAGTATAAGCTTATATTTAACACGATTGAACAGCTATTAAATGAAGCTTGTTTATGGGCTCAAGCATTTCATATCTTATAAATAAATAGATTTGTAACAGAGGAGAAACTAAATAAAAATTAATTTTTTTAGAACACAATAAATAAATTTTATAAACGGCACCAATTGAAGCAAGAATATATTAAAGAAAAATATATAATTAAGGAAGAGTCAGACACTCACAGCTCATCTTTCCAAAAAAAAGTAGCAAAAAATATATATATAATATCATTAACAGACATCTTATATAATTATTGCAAATGCTAGTAAAGAAAAAAATAGGCAAGCGAAGGTCACATGACATAGCTTCAGAGGCATGAATCTTCTGAATTTTTTTCTGTGAAGCCATCAAACAAACGAGCTTAATTAACAAATTATGTATCAAGGTGGAAAGTAAACAAAGGGAATTAATGAAAACAGAACCAGGAATAAATACTAAACAGACGCAGCTTCACCTTCACCATTTTTTTTGGATACTCTTTATCTCTTCTTTGTATATTACATGTTCTTAATAACCCTGTACCAAACAGTTGTTAGGTTAAGTGTAATTTAACCTTAGACAGGTGAATAAATACTGTAATGCCCTAAAACGTGAACAGCATGAAAGTTACGTCAAAAGTAAGCAAATAAGAAAAGTGTTACAAGGTTTGTGTCACAATGTAACAGTACTAACTATGAAATTGATCATACATGTAGATTGTTTTGTTTGTTTCATTAGGGTTTAACGTCGTACTCAAGGGTATTTCACTTATACGACATGCCAGCCCAATGGGTGAAGGAAATCGACCTCGACACCAGTGGCAACAAACAAAGACAGGACGGGACAAATACATGTACAGGACTATAACAGGACAAAATACAGACACCACAAACAGATCAGCTTCCTGTTCCCCTTTAGCTCTGAGAGCACCAGGGCAACTTGAAGCTCCCTCCAACCACCCGCAATTGATCATAGAGAAAAGTTTAGTACATATCATTATGTATGTATGTATGTATATGCACATTTCAATGAAGAATCATTGAAAAGCTTGAGTTGTAAGACTCATTCAGGATATGTGCACAGAGTTGAAACGAAATGATTCACAAGCCAAGTTAATGTAGTCGAAATTGGAAAGTAATTCATCCCATAAACTTAAAGACGGATCAAAATATATATACTGTAGGCAAAGTTATTATATTAAGGTCAGCCAATGGCTCAGGGTTCGAACAGCAGTGGAATTTTTGTGTCTAAAGTTCATATTTATAACAATATAAATTTTTCTAACCAGGTAAAAATAAATCAATTACTGATTTACTTATTAGCATGTTTGAAACATATCAATGTGACTCATTTCCTTTATAAATCCAAGGTTTGAAATGCATGTATGGGGAAATAAAATGTTATCGTTTAAATACTGTAGAAAAATCGCTATATTTAACACAATTTGATTGGAAGTCATTGATCTTCAGGCATTATTTCTATTCTTGATATATGCTGTATTTTTCTACAAAAAAACTTTCTTTCAACTACTTCCCATGGCTTTCCATGTATCGAGAGTGGTCACTCTTCAGCACGTAAAACACCCGTTTTTAATAGTCTAATGTTGATTGGAAATCATTTCCCCAAAACATCAAAAAGATACAGTAGAACTACACAGGTAAGTGCTTTTAACTCTCCTATAAAATTTTCAAGGTAAGCCCCGACTCCCCCCTTGGTAAGAGAAAAAAAATTGCGAAAAAAAAGAAAAGAAAAAAAAAAGGTGAACTAGGCATCTTGCAGTACGACCCTGTTAAGGGATTTCAATAAGGCTCTGGTCAGACAACGCTTTAGAGGAATTCTAGAGGTTAGCCATTGATCTACAAGCAAACAGCCACTCTGTGGCTAATAAACGTGGTCTTAAGACTGCAGCCTTGTGCATTTCTTCACCTGTGAATTACCTGTAATCAATAGGTGTGTTAAACGACCACGTCACTTCAGGTGTGTGAATGTTTCTTTACTGGCACTGCCACACGGCAGCACTTAATGGTTTTTGGCACTATTTCAAACGTTCATTTAAATACAATAACTAAACGGAAGGAGACGCTTTAAACTGCCGAGTGAGCTCAAAGATATAACAGTTAAATTCATTTGACTCCAGTTTATATAGGGACTGCATACATTTGATTGCTTGTTATGACAACAGGCCAATAAAATCTGTAGTCAACCATCCTCGAATCACTGGCAACAATCAGTGACAAGATGTAACCCACCACAAAAAAATAGGCTTGCATAACACCATAGCTAATATAATCAGACTGCTGCCTGACAATAATTAGATTCATAAATAAAGCAAGTTGATCATTTTACAATTTTCAAAACTCACTTAAATACAATTTAAAAATGGCAATGGCAAAATGAACAACAGAAAGTTTCATTATCTTTCATTGAGTTTTGAGCCAAATTGTGACACCAAAACTCTAATTTGTTAAAAGCTTTGCCAATAAAATGTTAAAGATCTGCACAGTCACTATAATTGAAGAACGGTCTATCCATTAAATTGTTTTTTTAAATGAAGATCATTAGGATCCTTGCTTATTATGAACTTTTATCACAGATTGGGGCCACTAGCAGAGGGAAATTCTGCAATAAATCACACAATGATCCAGACAAACCACTCAAACACTGAATAAAAAAGTTTTAAATTAATAAATAAAAGTGTGCAAACTAATTTAACCTTAAAGTTAGGAAGTTTAAAGCAGGATTTGCTATTTAAAAGGAGGTTATGATGACCTTGAGATAAACGATTGCACTAGAGAAAGCAGGAAAAGTGACAAATATTAAACTGATATGTTTTAAGGGTTCGGTTTCCTCTAGACATTTGACGCCGGCTTTGAGATGACGAACCACATCAATCCAGCGACCCACTCTATCCACAAAACACCCAGCTTACAAAAATATCCTTGAAAAATAGTCGAACCAAATATGCCTGGCAAAACAATAAATCATTATCCCATCGTCAAAGCTAACTGAAATTCAAGCGTCAGATGTAAAACTTTTGTACGATACATGGTAAAGCTTTTTTTTTCCTTTTTTAAATTCAGTGTCATGAATTTTCTAACTTGGTTTGGAAAACTTTCTTGAAACACAGCAAATTGTACCATGGACAAAATAAGTTCTGCAAATGAATGATTTCTTTTTTAAAACTTTACTTAAACTTTTATTGTACATGTATATTACTAATCCGATAGTTTGATTGTTTGTTCTATGATGGTTTTACGCTGCACCCCTAGAGGTAGAAATCAGCATATCATAAAATATTGAATAATTCATACTTTGTACAGACATTTTTAAAAAACATAACAAAAGGCTTTTTATTTCTTAGTTTGATTGATTAAGTGGAGTTTTACACCATGCTTAAGGGTATTTCACTTATATTGTGACAGAGTATCCCAACAATAACTGACACTAGCAAATAATAATAATAATGTTTATTGCATAAATGACCACAGGTCTGAATACATTTTTTCACAATTGTTCACTTGACACTAGCACAACAAAAATGTGAACCGTTTTCATAATGTTGGAAAGTTAGTTTTCCTCCAGTGCTCAGTAACGACAGCAGACAGTGCTATACTCTTCAAACAAACTGCCCTAGGCCAGAGGGCTGCTTGATTGTGTGAATGTCCTCTGAAAAAATGTTACGATGTAACACATTTGGGCACACAATCTTTTCAACATTTGTAAGCAAATTGTAAAATTTCCCCTGAACTATCATCGTGTGTTTATATGTTTAACCTGTGGCTGTGGTGGTATGATGAATACCAAACTGAAATCTTAAGGTGTGTCCGTCATTAACACTAGCAATTAAATTCTAATTTAGTTTCTACCTTAGTTTAACAAATTAAGTTAATAAGTTCTTAATTAATGTCTTTTCACTACACTATTATGTAAATCATGTAAGTATGTAAATAGGCCAACTGGCCTTTAAGTACATGTGAGAAAAATTGTCTTGATTAGATCTAAAAGAAATTGTATAGAATAATACGGAGGGAATTCTTAAACAAATAATACTTTATCTTAAGCATAAAATAGCAGTAAAAGTTATCCCTCCCAACTCATTTTTCTGGCATAGGTGTGTGTTGACGCTATAAGAGAGCCGATTGCTTTTATTTTAAAATGTAATTATGTAACAGATTATTGTTCCAATCAATATATTTATTTTGGGGCGGAAGAATTCTAATTTTTTTTATAACATAAATATCAAATAGCATAAACTTGTTCACTATTCCGAAAAATCTTGAAATCGGTATGATTTCCCCGATAACAGAAAAATAAGTAATTTATTGAAGTTGCTTTTTTAAGTCCTGATCACAGATATCAAATTTTTTTTTAAATTCACAGTACAGCTGTATAAAATTAAAGGTCAAAGGATCGACGAATGAAAAAAGCTACATATCAAATAATCAGAATTCAAACATCCATAATAAGTGGTTGTTGTATTTTCATACAGCCGATTGGGCTTAATATGGTACGTGTAGGAAGTGAAACTGAAACTTTTTACGAGGAAATTTTTTACAAAGCCTTAGGTCTGTAACTTAACTCAAACCATATAGCACACTGGATATGTATTTCACATCTTGGAAAGCCTCAAGCAGGAGTGCTAACTACTACGAGGGCCTGGGGTCAAACTTCACCAAAACTACTTAATTCCTTAATAAAAACTGTGTTAACTGGCTTAACTATGTAACTCATTGGTATAGTTTCCTGCCTGGGGCTACAAACAGTGAGTCTAATTCATTCCGCTCATTCTTTTGCAGTCTTGTTGAAGGAAGTCGATATTATCTGTCAAAACTACTCAGCTAACTTACCTTAAGAGATAACACAGATCAGCGGCAAGTAATTCCAAGTCTTTAGGTCTCCCGTGGAAACTGACAAAATAAAAATTACTCCAAAGAGAGATGGTTTAGACTGAACTGTGTTACTTTAAGAAAAAAACACAGTCAATTTCTGCAGTCTGGCACAATGGCCTGTACCAGCGACCTCCCACTAGCAGCAGAGCTGGCATCCACAACAAGCCCTGTGAAAAATCCGATAGCTAGGCTCCCTACAAGTATTAGAGCCCCGAACACAAGGCCCTTTAACAATGAGGGGGAAATTCCTCCACAAGCAGGGTAAGGGTTAGAAGCTTTGTCCGTAAACACGTAAAATTCGGCAAGAATAAACTCCTCAGTGAATGTAGCATCCGAGTTTAAGAAATGGAAACAGTACTGTCAAGTATTATACACGAGTCACACAAAACGTTGAAAAACCATCGCAATTTAATGCGCTGTCGAGTTTCGAGTAATTTGCTTAACAGCAATGCACGAATCCCAAGTAGAAATTCGCTGCTGAAGCAAGCTCATTGAAAGTCCTCACACACTATGTATAGAAAAGCAGTCAGACGTCACCTTTGAAAAAAAAAAAACAACATGAAAAATGGACTTCTGTTAGTCATAATCTAAAGTGGGTGGCATAAATTGACAATAACGGCAACTTGACGAACATGTGGGGAAAAGTCCATGAGTACAAACTAGGTCACACTGTCTTACACTAGAATATGTATGGTCATTAAGATCAGCTCACATTTAACATTTAGCACCTCGTATATCTATCAACGCTGCTTCGCAATTCTTACTCTGCACCGACAACTACGTAAGGGATATCACTTAGATGAGATTGATGGACCGACGAGCGCATTACGGCAAGGTCTCTAACACCCTACAACTGGTGTGGTGTAACTGGTAATGCTAGCTGAGAAAATTGTTACACAGTTACATGCCTTGTACATCTACTAGTAGACAGGCAGCAGTGTATTATATCCGTACACAAGAGTTATGAACCTAACAACCGCACAGAAACAAAACATAATCTCTTCTTTTACGGGCATCTACTTTTTTTGTGAGTTTAGAAGGACGAATTCTTACCAATGACAAAGAAAATATTTGTTAAAAAAATATCATAAAAATTAAGAACATTGATAGCCGAGGTACTTTTAACACTGGTAATGATTTTGAAGAAAAATTCTCAACTGTTAGCTGAAATTAATACGGGTAGAAGCGATAAATTTGCAAAGAAAAAACTCTTTTAAGGCAAAAGGAAATACACAATTCTTAAGCAAATAATGCCATGCTATTTGTCAAAAAAAAATTTTATCCAGGAAATGTAAAATCAATAATTCCAACTCAACATTGATTTAAAAAATGAATATTGACAAACACCATTAGGGCAATATTAAAATCAATAACTTTTACGTTTCAATTTGTTCTGACGGTCTGGTAAAAACTGTACACAATTCATTACACAATATAAACAAACCTTGTTTAAACAATACTTCTACAAATCAATAAAATAAACCAGATGGAATAACTGCACAAAAGTGGATATTATTCTTCCAAATTGCAGCATCAAATATTTGTTAACATTATGATACCCTGATAAAATAATTTACAAGCAATAAAACTAACTTACAGTGAAGTTGACACCTTCTGTAAAAGTGAGCAGTTATTTTCCACATGTGTTTAACACTCAGACCTTGTTGGCCTGTTTACACTGAATGAGAACTGTGAGAGAAAGCCAGTGAATTCAGCCTGGGAAAGTCCACTACACCACAAAAAAAGGGGTGACAGGTAGATAGTGCCAATTGATTAGCATTATATTTGCTAAAAGTGTGGTGCTTTTTCTAGAAGAACTCTCATATTTTGCAAATTTATTCTTTTTTAAATGTTCTACAGAAATATTGTTTAAGTAAATCGGTGCTAAAACATTATCTAATAATTAGTAGATGCACAAACACCCTGTACCCAAATTAAACTAGTCGAAGAAATCTGGATTTCATTGGATGTTATAAATAGCTCTATAGGGGGGATTCCCAACTGACAAGGCTTTCTATCAAGCTAGAATTAAGAGAAAAACCTCAATGGGAAAAAATGACACCCTTTTATTAAAACCAGATAAATTCAATTTTGGGACAAAGCTTAGGCTAGTTTTTGATCAAAGATGAAATTTCTACAGACAAGAATGACCACTTGTTTGAAACAAACAATATGCTTAATTTAATACATTAAGCCTAACGTATTTTTTTTGTACAAACCCTGACTGCAATGTAGGCTACATTGTTTTTGCCTAAAACAAACAGATTATATGTAATTTGCTTATATTTATCTGATTTAGTGGACATAATGGGGCCATTTAAATATAATATCAGTAACATTTTAAGAGCCTCTGATTTTTTTTTTAAGTGCTTAATACACAGGAGAAAGTCAAAATAAAGCTAGCCTTAGGAAATATACCTGTCTCTTTAGTTTCTAAATTTTTTGTATTTCCTTGTTTGAGCCGCACAAAGGCTTTTTTATGGCAGACTTTTAATGCCTTTTGTTTTTTGGCATACTTACATAAAGATTACGGCTACACAGTTAACACCCACTTTTGTTATTGAAATGTCTTTGTCTTTAATCCACTGGCAATACCTTAATCCTAAAACACTATTTCCATCTTCACTTGTTGCTCACTGATTACATGTGAGTGTGATTAATTGTTGGAGAACACCACTTAAGGTTATTTCACTCACTGGGCGCCACTGGCAACAAACAAAGACAAGACATGTCAGGACAGATACAGGACAATCAGAGGACGTTATACAAAGACATCACAAACAGGTCGGCTGCATGTTGCCCCTTACCTCTAAGAGCACCAGGGCAACAGGAAGCACCCTCTCAACCCTCCGCCCTTCAGATAAGTGACATACATGTAATATAAAAATAATCAACAGTAAAGATTAACATTAATTATCTTCCCTGAGGCCCTGTATAACAATGACTGTATTATACAACCACTCGTTATCTCTAATAACTAATTGTTGCTGTTTTTATACAAAAGTTAGCAGGAAATAGTATATTTTATATTGAAATATAGGTCAGTAGTTATAAACTAAATATGCATGAAAATAATGTTAATTTTCTTTTTTTCAATTTTATCATGAAAATTTAAACATGTGTTTTTGTTTATATGGGTTTCCAAAAGTTTAGCATTGGTTTATATTATTGTGTTACTTTGAGCCATCAATTGTTGCTGAGAAGCAGTTTATGTCTGCTGTTTGAATCATCTCGAATAGTCCATTTACTCCATGGAATGTAATTGAGCAGAATTTATCTGATAACCATGAGAAAATTTTGGCCCCGATCCACAGAAATGAGGTCTAGAAAGTTATGTAATAGTTAGTTATTTCAGAGATTGGTAATTATTAATTAACTATTGTCCAAAATCAGAGCAAATGCTTGCAGTTTGTTTTATTTTATACATGTTATATCATAACCCATTAAATCATTTTATTTTCTTAAAATTTTCTCTATATTATCAATCCGTGTAATAAGACTCTAATAAAAGTAAAAACATCTGTTTTTTATTGGGATTCAATAATTTAGTACTTGTAACACGCCGTATTATGGTGTTACTCCGTGCAATCAATGGGTGCTTGGAAACAGTTTGTGTCTGCTATTAGGGCCAGCTCTTGTCTGGGGACGCTACAAGTAGATTTGCTATATGGACAGTAATTGAAGAGAATTTATCATGGCTGATAACGCGTGGTTGCGGAAAATTTTGGCCACGTTCCACGGATGGATGAGTATAGATAGTTAACTGCTGTAATAGTTAATTACTTCAGAGGCGGCAATCAATATTGGCGCTTTCTATCGCGGAAATGATTGGTGATTTGGCGTAACATAAAGCTGTAGAGAGAAGGACATGCCAAGCGACAGTGATGGATAAATAGAGGCTGTGTTGGCCCCCGCTGGGTTTCAAGATGATCATCAACCCGCCATCCATTGTGCCATATTTTAAGGCGTCTTTCTGCGCTCATAAAGCTGTATTCACTGGCCAGATTAACTAGCAATATAGTGGCCAATTTCCATTGCAAGGAAATAACGGCTTTAAACGCCATCCATATGAATACCATGCCTCAAGACACCACTTCAAGCAATCGTTAAATACCTCTAATTTTGGATTCCGATAGAAAAACATGCTTCGGTGAAGATTTCTGAAAGCTTTTGCATCTCAAAATCTGTCCGTTTCTTTTTTATATGCTTTTCTGTGAATCCTTTTTACATAGGCTATTGTATGGATCAATTGGAGTAAATTTTCTGAAAAATATTTCCAAACAAAAAAAAAGCAGAGCACAGAATTCAGTACGGTTTACTGCTCCAATACAAACAGGAATTAATGATACATCTATATTTCATATGTTCACATGAACATAAGGTTCAAAATACCTATAACTAAATATTCACAAAATAGTTTCCCAAAAGAATTGGGTAAAAGCAAAATTTGTCAGATTTAAACAAATTCAATAACTGTGCTAGATGGCACAACAAAACAGTTCAGTGTGCAAAGAAACTGTGCTAGATGCCACACCAAAACAGTTCAGTGTGCAAAGACCTTGTGCTAGACAGCACACCAAAACAGCTCAGTGTGCAAAGATCTTGTGCTAGACAGCACACCAAAACAGCTCAGTGTACAAAGAAACTGAGCTAGACAGCACACCAAAACAGCTCAGTGTACACAGAAACTGAGCTAGACAGCACACCAAAACAGCTCAGTGTACAAAGAAACTGAGCTAGACAGCACACCAAAACAGCTC
>JAVFBX010195720.1:0-13011 GCA_034783855.1 Mopalia kennerleyi
TTCTGAATTGACATCAACCAAGGGTAACCTTCTGAATTGACATCAACCAAGGGTAACCTTCTGAATTGACATCAACCAAGGGTAACCTTCTGAATTGACATCAACCTAGGGTAACCTTCTGAATTGGCATCAACCAAGGGTAACCTTTTGATTGGACATCAACCAAGGGGAACCTTTTGTTTGGACATCAACCAAGGTAACCTTTTGTTTGGACATCAACCAAGGGGAACCTTTTGATTGGACCTCAACCAAGGTAACCTTTTGATTGGACATCAACCAAGGGGAACCTTTTGATTGGACATCAACCAAGGGGAACCCTCTGATTGGACATCAACCAAGGAGAACCTTCTGAATTGACGTCAACCAAGGGGAACCATCTGATTGGACCTCAACCAAGGGGAACCTTTTGATTGGACCTCAACCAATGGGAACCTTCTGATTGGACCTCAACCAAGGGGAACCTTCAGATTGGACCAACCAAGGGGAACCTTCTGATTGGACCTCAACCAAGGGGAACCTTCTGATTGGACATCAACCAAGGGGAACTTTCTGAATTGACGTCAACCAAGGGGAACCTTCTGATTGGACCCCAACCAAGGGTAACCCTCTGAATTGACATCAACCTAGGGTAACCTTCTGATTAGACCCCAACCAAGGGGAACCTTTTGAATTGACGTCAACCATAAATCAGTTACTATTCAACATATGACTTTGAAACTGTCATACAACATTATTCACAATACTGACATGTGGAACGTGGAACTTTTCCCACACATTTATCCTTGAGGCATACATTCAAGCAATCTATGATTGCTTCTTTTCTAGTTGAGGTTCAACCAAGAATGACCTTCCAGTTGGGATCAAGATAACCTTCTGATTGGGGTTCAAACAAGAAAAGAATGACCGTATGGCAGTAACACCTGTTATTGGTCAAGTTCAGCAGTTCTCTTACAATACTATGAAGAATTTGTCCATTAAAGTGTGTTTATTTGATACAATGTACAATGCACACCCTATAAATGATGGAACCCCAATCAGGAGGTTATGATAACTGTGTGAGTTCATAGTTAACGTTCACTGTGGCACAAAACCGACTGCTTTAGCAACACAAATCAAGCTGAGGAGTCGCCATCTTTGCTTTATTGCTGTTATCATGAACAGATGAGTAGGCTAATTTTCATGCTTAAATTAAGCTCTACAACCATTTGTAGGCCTATTTCATGAGTGAATCTGCTCCTTTTTGAGTTTCACCATTAATTATGAAATCTCTGTTACTCGATAAAATGGGACAATGTGCGGCTGCCATAGGAACATGTTGGCAGAGTAACACATTGACAGATCGCTGATTCAAAGGGAAGCGATGTTTCTTATCCCTCTATACAAATCCCAGGTTTTGGTTAGCGAACATAACCAACATTTCACCAAATTTTTTAATCAGTTATTCCCATTGTATGTTTCCACTCATATTCTGATTTTAACAAAACAAAGACAAAAGTTATTTTCGACCCTTTTATTACCAATTCCAGTCACATCACATTGATACATCATTTTAATTTAAATCATTGTTAGTACATTTCATATGTTTCAGAAATTATCAAATGTAATCGACCCTTAGAAAATCAGTCAAATTAAAATAGTGTTATATCGACATGTTTAACAGGCTGTGGTGTTACTATATTTTTTTAATTTAGAAAGATATTTTACATCAGTTGATATATACAATGTTGAAATGGGGTTATCATATCTATATAGCTGAACAAGTTGAACAACAGTTACTTCTTCCATGAGTGTTGTCCATAGTTCTGGTTGTAGTGGGTATTGTAGGCACCGTAGTTGACCCCTGACTGCTGAAGGTTTTGCATGTATGGGTTCCCGTAATATTGCTGGAAGTTTTGCTGCCCACCGGTGCCACACTGTGAAGCCAAGTTATTCATGGAACGGTAGATGCTGCGAATTAAACAGGATTATGTTAAAACATTTAAAAAATGACCTATGCGTTTTATTGTACTTTTTACATATAGAAATAGCATGACTGGTGGTAGTTTACTCGTGTAACAATGGGATTAAGGGTGGTTACTTCACCACTGTTGCCCTCCGAGCCAAGGGGCAAACTCTAAGCCGATCAGTGGTAGTGTATCTGTTTAGCGTTTAGTTATTGTAGTGTCGCGTCATCGTTTGTTGCTTGGGCCATCCACGGTTCCCCATCACTTTGGCATGAGGGTATCTATCACACATCGCAGCTGATGGTATTACTGACTAGCGGTTTAACCATATGGTGTAAGTGCTGAAGTGCTCAAACCGCTTGTAGCACAGGGCACTGCGTAAATTCTTATAATTTGGGGCCGACCTATAAGCTCCCAACACGGGGGACATTTATTTACACAGATCCTTTCGTTTTAACCCGCTGATAAAAAGAGTGTTTGTGCCGAGGATGGCCGTAACAGAGTGACTGCAAATTAGGTCCTGTCATTAGGCAGATCACCGATTGTCTTGAAGTTTCTTTTTCCAGGGAAGATTTTTGAAAAATGATTCCAATGAACATGAAATCATACATATCATATGTTTTCAAACTGATTAGTTTCAAAACCTGCAGAATAAACTGTTTTTCCCTCTTGAAAAAGAAGTAAAGTGATTGACAGTGGAAAACAGGTGTAGTTATGTCCTATAAAAAAAATTGAGTTGACACAAATGTATATTTCGTCTTTAAACTTCAAGTGCTTTAGAACATTCAACAGCACATGTGGAGTTTTTGAAATACCAGGTTAAGATAATATTCGAAACATTTAAACATGTCATCTAAGGCAAATAGTGTGAATTGACACAAATGTGTCATTTGTACAAAACGGGTATGTTATAGGGCGACAATAAGAAAATACGAAATAGTCTGCAAACATAAAAATGACTTTAAAATTGGCAAAATACCGACAACATATTGAAAGTAGGGTTTTCGCGAATTTTGGGTTGGATAAAAGGTATTTAAGTCTTTTGTAAATCGTTTAATTGGTCTGAAATGTGTTTGTGTCAAAGATCAACATTACAGTGGATTTATTTGTCATCGTTTCGAGGCGTAAATTGACGATACACTGTAATAGGTGAATGTGTTATTTCTGCAGTTCAGTTGACGTCATCAAACGCTCTAATGTCATTTGGTGCGTTTCAGACGGTTGTCCGGAAAACAGTTTTGTCGGGAGCCAATCACAGTCCTTATGAAGATTGAGACAAGAAATGGCAATCGTATTCTTGGGAGCGTTTCTATGGTGGACGAGACTAAGACAACTCTCATACGCCATGCCAGGCCTTCGCACATTGATTTCGGACAACTTTTGGGGCGACCTATCAGCCACAGATCAGTAAAAAAAAGAAGTGTCAAACAAGATGGCCCGGGTGTATCTTAGAGTCAATGTCTCGACGTAGGAAGTAGGCCTAGAATTGACTATATTTTAGAATGAAGAAATGGCTAAAAGAGGATTTTGTTTTGATGTTTAAAAATAAACCCTGGCTATAAAAAAAGGTTTATAGGCTAGCCGCATACAGGCGGGACGGAGGGTTGACGGAAGAATTAGCCCTATTCATGGGCTTCATACAGGTGGGATAAGGAACGACCGTAAACCTGCTCACTCTGATTATTTTTAACCCAAACTAAAAATAACAGCATATCTTTCTTACGGAATTGGCCATACTAGTTTGGCGTCATTCTCCACCCCCGAAAACCCACTTGGAGAATCCATTTAGAACTTTGTGACAGCTTTGATGATTGTTCTTGATATTCAGTGCTTACCAGTAGTCGGTGTAGCCAGTTCCTTGATAGTTGTTATAGAGAGCTTGACAGTTCTGGGGATTGTTGATGACGTTACAGAACTGTCCTCCTTGCCAGTAACAGGACTGCTGATTGCCCATACCAATGAGGGACCCATAACCCTGTTGGTTGATCTGTGAACAAGACTGACCACCCCCAGGGTTCAAGGCACCCATTTGACATCGCTGGACATTACCTATGTAGTTCTGACCCTGAAATGGAAACCAATGGTGTATAACCGCTATTAATTGACACAAACAGTTTCAGTTTATTGAGCGACGGATAAGTTGTTTTATAATGTTGGGTATATTGCATGTGATAGAATCAATGAATACCTAGCTGAATGCAATGTAAACAATAAACTCCAAGCTGAATATCGTAGCATTAATACGACTGCTGTAAAATGCTGTAAAATAAGTGCCCCTCCCCTCCCCACACATAACTCAAGAAGAACTGTTGAATTAATGGACCCAAGCTAAATGAATCCCTAAACTGAATGACACGGAATGAATGATCCGTAAACTGAACGACACGGAATGATCGACCCCAGACTGAATGGAACGGAATGAATGATCCCTAAACTGGATGACACGGAATGATCGACACCAGACTGAATGGGACGGACTGAACGACCCCTCCCCCCACCAAAAAAACAAACTATAACTTGATGAGACTAAATGAATGACACGGAATGACCGACCCCACAACTAAATGAAACGGAATGACCCCCCTCTCCTCACACAATGAATAGCACGGAAAGAATGACCTCCCAACCTAACTGACACGGGACTAAATATGGCGGAACCTTGATGCACAAGTGGAATGCCGTAACATTAACCATTTGAATATAGATGAATGTGAGTATTCGTTAGACACTGCTACTGACAAACGTCACGACATGTTGGCGCCCACACTAAGTGAACAGGTGTAACAATGGAAGACCGATCTTACCTGTTGATTATAGGAGTTGTACCATTGGTTAGATCGTTGGCAGTATGGTTGTCCATAACTCATGCAGTAGTTCTGTGTGGTCGGGCACTGGTTCTGCTGGTTATAGCAGCTGTAGAAGCCACAGTCGCCTTGTTGGAACTGATTGTAGCAGTTCTGGTTATTGTTCCATTCTAAAATAAACATGAACCATATAATATCCAACATATTCAGGATCATCATTTAATTGTTGGTCTATTTATTTATCCTAAACATGAACCATATATAATATCGAACAATCATGAGCATCATCTAATTGTTGGTCTATTAATTTATTATTAAGACAATGGTGTTCAGACACACAGAGTACTAGTCGGTATGCTAGGTTTGAGCTAAAATGAACTGAAAGATATATTTTGTGTTTTTTTTTTCACGACTTCCTAAGGTTAGGCAGAAAAATTTTCAAATGAATTGCGCTAAGCAAAATTTCGAAGAATTAGGGAAATCAAGGTATTCCAAAAATATATCCACTACTCTCCGATCGTAATGCTTGTTTCAGACATGACATCTGTTAAGAATTTATACGCGTTAATATATATAAACAATTCGTGAGAACTATGGGGGAGGTTTATTTTCTGTCCCACGTTCCATAAAGTCTTTGTACCACAACTATTAAAAACATAGTTTATTATTTAGCCTTGATTAGAAGTATTATTACAATTAGTTTGGTAATCAAGGATTAACTTATTCAAATAATTTGACCAATCTGAGATGTCTCTTGGATCGATTTTGTTTTTTACCAATAAAAAAACAACAATTTTTTAAATCTTTCCATGAGTGTGAGGTGATATATTTCTTCACCTGCAGAGAAAAAGAACGTTTGTGAAAAGTATGGATATTGACGGTAACAGATATGTACACTTTGTGAAGATCCAACAATTATTAGTATACTCCTATTTACTCAGTGAAAACTGAATTCATATCCACAGAAAAGATTAGGCCTACATATTTTGTGGTTTATTTCTCAGGGTGCTGCAAATAGGGAAGTGTGTCAAAGCGACTTCCGTAAAATATCTCGTCGGTTTAGTCTAGTCTCGGGGTATAAGAACATTATTAAACGTGGTGAGAACCATTGACAGAACGGTGTTGACCGTAGTCGGCCGCGCTCTGCTATCTTAAATGTAACAAATTTTGTATTTCTATGATGGGCAGTTTCAATAGGCCGTTATAGATTGGCGTGTAGAAATGCCGTATTTCAATATTTCTAACTTTTACAATGCATGGTTTGTAATAAAGTCAACGGACATTTGATCTCGAAGATTGGGGGTATTCCGATGAAAACACTTGTAACAATTAAATAGTCCGGTGATTAAGTGTAATAGGCCGTTACTGGATGGCCTCGGCCGGTTACACGATCAACACACCATCATAAGAACTTAAAGCAGGCGGAGAGCCTGGTCTGTCGCGATTATACCATTACTCTGTCAACAATAAGCTCACTGGAAAACAATGTTGTTTAACTGTTTGCCGCCAGAATTCCGAATTAGTTTTATCATTATCTTTCACTATTATATAATTTAAATGTTTAACTCTTAATTGAACGTGATTTATTTCTATTGTCCATTTCGAGTCCAATGGGTCAAGCGAGACCTTACACTACCACTATTAAGGTACCACTATTTTTCCTTCTTTAAATTAATAAAGGGCAAATATGCTCATTGTTTGATCCGCCTAGGACGGCATATAACATTTAACAATGAATTCCATAAATTCAAGTGGAAAGGACGGAATGTCGGCTGGGGATATGTGAAACACATGACCTTTTGGGCTTTAGAATTAGACGAATTTCAGTAATTATTTTGTGAATCCAGAATAAATATATTTCTAATTACTGTACCATTCAGTGAGGGCTAATATCAAGTACTGTTTCTATTAAGATCGCACATAAACTAGTTCTGACACATATTATAAGAAAAAATTGTACCTTACACAATTCTTTATAAGAGAACTACTATTATATGTTGTTGCTTTCAACATTTTTAAATATTTAGCGAATATTTGTTGAGAGATAGCAATTATAAAAAAAGTATAACTTACGATTATAGTTCTGGTATGGGTTTCCACTGTAACCAACGCCATAATTAACACACCCTCCACATCCACCATTACCACCACCACCGCCGCCACCACATTGTCCGCCTGTGCAGCCCCCAGGGTAACGACCTCCTCCGCATTGCCCTCCTTGGCAACCATTGGGATAACCAATGCCTCCGCCTCCGCCTCCGCCACATTGTCCGCCTGTGCAACCACCAGGGTAACCGCCTCCGCCTCCGCCTCCACCACATTGTCCGCCAGTGCAACCACCAGGGAAGCCGCCCCCACCAGGGTATTTTCCTCCGCCACATTGCCCACCTGTACACCCACCAGGATAACCGCCAACTCCGCCACCTCCGCCACATTGCCCTCCTGTACACCCACCAGGGTAACCACCACCACCACCTCCACCACACTGTCCGCCCGTACATCCACCTCCATTACCGCGACACTGTCCACCCGTGCAACCTCCGCCGATGGGTCGCCTACAACCACCTCCCTGACACCCATTCCCCCCCTGCCATTTCCATGCCGTAACTTGCTTCCTCTTCCAACTGGCCGCTTTGGAAGTAACGTTCTTTTTAGCCTGCCCTGTTTTGGGATTTGCGTCCTTAGATTCCTTATCTGTAGCGCACCAAGTACAGTGTAGAAAACAAGTTACAATCAATAATACAAAAACTAGCGATTGACCCCGTGACTGCATGATGACTCCACACCTGAGTGTTAAACAATACTGAAACTTATACAGATACGCAGTGCCCTATATATATATATATCAGGTAGCCTGTGTGAATAATTTCCTCACGGTGAAAGGATGTGCGACACCGTCTTCCCATTTCCCTAATCTCCATACTCATTTGACATTTCATGTATCATAACTCACTTAAATTAACTCTACATTAGTTTTTGGTTTATCTTAACAAAGAATGAGAATGCTACGCTAATTAGTGTGTACAAACATTAAAATGAATCTATTAAAAAACGAGAGAATGTCAAAATATTTACTTATGGCTTTTTGTAAAATATGGAACTGTTTTAATATAAGTAAAAACATACAATGCAAATGATCTACTTATGAGTTATTTAAATTACACTTTATTATTATTCTTAAACCATACCATATTAAATTTGGCAAACTAAGCACACATGATATTTTATGAGGACAAGACTCGTGCAAGAACCACAACTTTACATCCTTTCCGTGTCATGTAACAGAGAGAATGAAGTTCCCGACTGCACCAAGTCGAGAGTGATCGCGAGCCGAGTTTATCTCCACCATATCTTCCTCCGCTTTTTGGTTGGATGATAACATAACATTCACACGCACCACTTTTTTGCGATGAAGAAAACTGGAAGTTGATACCTGTTTGTGACAATGGGTGTCTGTTGTCAATACAGTAGATACTGTGACGGAAATTTCAGGTATAGTATTTGGGAACGTAAATTCTCATCATCATACTACAAGCGTATTTCAATAACTTGCTCTTTCCGTAAATAAGGCATGGCCATTTTAAAACATTCATTGAGGGTAAAGCTTATACTATGCCCAGTTTCTATTAAGACCTGTCATAATTTCAAACTACATCTGGTAACTTCTTGTCGCTTAAGACTATGCTCGTTCATTTCGTCAATATACTGTACCGCTCATAGATTTAAGGACTCCTTTTATCTGGACGAAAGAATTCATATTGTTATTTTCGGGGATCCCATAAGAAAAAACTTCTCGCTGAGTTTTCAGTGATACCTTTGGCCGCGAGTTTAGATAACCATGTTGTGTTATCCCCAAACAAAACCTGTATTTGCCACACGGTTCATACTAAAATAACCTTAATACACTTAATACACTTAATACACTTACAGGAAAACCCCACTGACTTTCGACCTAAGCTTATCTTGATTGCAAACATCAGTATTGCGCTTACATCGAGTAAGCATAGTCGTCATTGTTTGATATATAATCAGTTGTTTCTACATATATTACCAATCACGATGACATGACTCACGTTATGCATCGTTTATCCACATGCGAATTACGGGAAAATCCGCCTTCGTTGAATAGCTTTTTTCACATCACTTGCAGCAAATTATCTTGACAATAAGCCAATAAAAGGGTCAATTATCTTTTATTATCAGAATGAAATTAACAATAATTAAACTATGTGCATATTAAACTATGGCCCGGCTTTATAATTTGTTTGTTTTGTAATTTGTCACCACTTTTTGTATTTATCCTTTTGTTGTTTTTTTCTGTTACTTATCCAGGGTTCGCTCTTTACTTTAGAGACGGTTGGCCACCAAGGCAATCGGTTTGTTGGTCCACCTGTTTTCCATAGGGCTGGTGTTCTAGTCGGTGAGTTTCGTGTTATCACTTTTTGGCGTCTTGTAGTTTGACGCCTGATAAATGAGGTATCTCTTGTTGTAAACGGAGGTCTTTTTGTTCGATTTGGACTTGAGGTTGACGGTCTCCAAGGCCCCTGAGTTGTTGGACGATATGCTGGTCTCCTTGTTAGCCGACTGTTCGTTCTATTTGTTAACCAAGAACCTTCTGTCGTTCTGGGTGGTCTATTTGTTCGAAACGATGGAGGAGTTGTTTTCCACGCTGGTTGTTCTGTTGAACGAGTTGTTACGCCTGGACGTCTTGTAAAAGATGGTTTTTGTGTTCTAAATGGTGGACGTATTGATGTCACACCTGGTTGTCTTGTGTTGGGACGTCTGGTGAATGATGGATTCCTTGTCGTAAAAGGGGTTCTTCTTGTCTGGTTTGGACGTGTTGGTCGCCTTGTTGGACGATTTGTTCTTGTGAAAGGCGGTTTTTGTGTTCTAAACGGCGGAACTGCCGTCGTTACTGCTGGTCTTCTTGTTATTGGGCGTCTGGTGAATGACTGCTTTCTGGTGGTAAAAGCTGGTCGTCTTGTGGCTGGGTGACTGGTTAAAGACAGATTTCTAGTTGTAAACCTAGGTCTTCTTGTTCGATTTGGGATTGAGCTAGATAGCCTTACTGTAGAACGATTTGTAATCCCGGAAATTCTTGTGGTGAAAGACGGTCTTTGTGTTCTAAACGGCGGGCTACGTGTTGTCACTCTTGGGCGTCTTGTGGCTGGACGTCGGGTGAAAAGCGGATTTCTTGTTGTAAACTGAGGCCTTTTTGTTCGATTTGGACTTGAAGGTTTTCTAGGTCTCTGAGTTTTTGAAGGATGTGTTGGTCTCCAACGTTGTTGACTGTGTGTGCCGTTCCGTAACCATGGTTGTTCTGTTGATATGGTTTGCCAAACAATATTGCTTGTTTTCCATAGTGAAGGATTGATTTGTTTCCATCTGTGTCCGTTTGTGGTGCCATTAGCCAGCATACTAGATGAGAAAGCATTCCGCTTTTGCTTTTTCAAAACCAACGCCGTAATATTGTTCTCTGTAGTATAGTTTTGATCATTTTGTTGTAATCGATGATTCCTATCCGGTTCTCCCTGTTTACAATCAACATACAGATACCACCTCCAGGAGAACAGCACACTGACTAAGACGAGATGTTTAGCGTTGTGGTCTATCATGGCAATCTGGGGTTAACAGTCCGTCGGGGGCTTTTTGTAGCAAACTACATTTTAAAATACACACAGACGTATGACATTTCTTTTTAGAAAAGAATTGCATTGCAATATAAAATAGAAATACCGCTTAGTGGGACAGTTGTCACTGGTTATTTTGGACTGCTCTATCCTTCTTTGATCGTCAAGGTGGCTTTGTATTTTGTCTTGGTTGAAGAAATGTCGACCCTGGTCGTTGATGTCACCACTGTACTGTATGCTGAGTAAAGGTTACAGATTGGCAACCGTATATATCATGTGTGTTTTAAAGTGAGTACTGATGTAATGTTTTATCGAAATTAAAATTTTGCACCCCAACATACTGGTGTGCATTTTTGTCAGCACCGTTATTGTTTCGGATTGCTTTGTGTGAGAATACTGGTTAAAATAAAATGGCTGATTACACAGAAATGTGATTATAGATTGTACGATGTTACGATTGTGCTCCGATAATGACGATGGTAGAACTTCAATTGGAAGTTTAGCCTCCATAGAGTGGTTATTGTGTGTTCCATTTCGAAGTGCGTGATAGTATGTGTCCATGTTGAAAGCGGACACACGGTAGTACATCTACAGTTGCCTTGAATTGAGATCATCCTTTGTCAAAGAAAGGAAGAAAACAGTTTTGTTGATGATTTAATGTTTGTGCCTTTAGTAAATCGCTTTTGTGTTAGTATTTGCCTTCTACATACATACTACAAATTTGTTTTAGCTGCAATCCTCCCCCATCATTAATATTTTTCTGCTTATATAGTGTCAAACGCGAACATATGATAAACATCATACTTGTATGGCTACATGCACATAATCGATCATCGTTATCTCCAATTCGCTTTCGTCTAGTGTTAAAAATAGAAATTCTGTTTCAGTTTGTTTATTGCAGAATAGGCTTATCCAGCAAAAAACTAAATAAAAAACAATTACAAATCAGATGGTACAATATATCACAAAACATAAGTAAAGATTGGCAACTAGTAAATATCTCGTACCGAGCATCTGGAATCTAGTGCTGATGGGAGACATCGGCACACCGCGATGAATGTCTGCGAATCAATTTAATTATTAAATTTCAACAGGGAATTGCCAAAATGGTGAAAGCGTAATTGCCCATAAACACTCGCAGGACAGCATAATGGAACGTGGAATTTATCTTCCACTGCTCCAGAATTTAGAGCTTTTTTGGTATGTGTAAATAAGGGTCATTATCAACACAAACCACTAACACTGATACGGTACCTTGAACAATCTCCAGATAACGTTCTTATAAAACAACCAATCCTTAGCTGACAAGAAAGCGGTGTTTATAAATTGAACAAAAGTATCGAATCAGTCAGATGTCATAGGGTTTATCTTTAGTGTCTTAATAAAACAATCTTCAACAGTTGAAGCTGAAACTTCAAACTTAATTTGAGATATAGATGATGGGTCACATATGCATACATATGACTATCTGAAAGGGACCAGACTTTTTCTTTCCGCTTATAAACTGATCGCAAATGAATAGTTGCTGTGGATTGACGCAATTAAAGATAATAAATAAAACAGGTTTTCATACTCGTAAGTTTGAACCAGAACTAAACAAAAATCCACTCGACTAGTAGAGGGTACTATCCAAATTCTCCTTATACAATGATTAGTGGTGTACACGTTGGAACTCCGGGCAATCTAAGTGGGAATTGCTTCAATTTCGTTCATGGCACTGAATCTCCAGCCTTCCGAGACGTTTCTGGTAAAGCACAGAAACGTTTCAGCTTAAGCGCAATAGCGAATAGTATTTTTTATAAAGCACTGCTTTAACACATAAACAGTCTTCCGTGTTTTTTTCAGCAAGAAAAGCACAGGCCTCGTTTTGCCTGTAGGTTGCATTTTTTGTTTAACACTTAAATAGCCGAAGCTGTTCACTAAAACGTTACTTTGCTCATATGTTTAGATGCTTGTATTCGCTGACTGTATCGTACAACCAATCACCAGTTAGTCCCACCAGCCAGGTTTCCCTACTGACCGTTCCGCTACTACACGAATTGGCCACACCAGTTAGGTTTCCCTCCTGACCGTTCCAATATTACACGAATTGGCCACACCAGTTAGGTTTCCCTCCCGACTGTTCCAATATTACACGAATTGGCCCCACCAGTTAGGTTTCCCTCCCGACCGTTCCACCATTACACGAATTGGCCACACCAGTAAGTTTTCCCTCTTGACCGTTCCACTATTACACGAATTGGCCACATCGGTCAGGTTTCCCTCCTGACCTTTCCACTATTACACGAATTGGCCACACTAGTTAGGTTTCCCTTCTGACTGGTCCCCATTACACGATTTGGCCACACTACTCGGGTTTCCCTCCTGACCGTTCCACCATTACACGAATAGGTCACACTACTCGGGTTTCCCTTCTGACACTCCACTATTACACGAATTGACTACATCAGTCAGCTTTCCCTCCTGACCGTTCCGCTATTACACGAATTGACTACACCAGTTAGGTTCCCCTCCTGACTGTTCCACCAGTACACGAATTGACTACACCAGTTAGGTTTCCCTCCTGACCGTTCCACTACTACACGAATCAGCCACACTACTCGGGTTTCCCTCCTGACCGTTCCACTATTACAC
>JAVFBX010195731.1:0-13010 GCA_034783855.1 Mopalia kennerleyi
TTGTTCGGATTATTCGTTAGCGTATTCGGCTGATTAGTCCGAATAGCAAGATGATTCAGACCGATTCGGTTCTGGTTTGGATAACACTCGGGAGCGGTGGTTAGGGGTAAAGTGGTTAGGGGTAAATATTGTCGAAAAGTTTTAAATAATTTTTTGGGGGCAATTTTAGCATGTTATACAATTGATCCATACTTCTAGATTAGGATTTAAACCTAACCTGACAGTCCTGACTTAATCTGTAAGATTAATCATGACACCTAATATAGCTCTGGTCTCTAAAAATGACATTAGACCTTCTATGTAAAAGCCGATCGGTTTAATTTTTATTGGGAATATATGAGTAAGTACAGAATGGCAATATGAGCTTACACCTGCACAGTAACAAACTCTGCCCCATGTTAAAGTGACTAGAGTAAGAGTCATCTATCAGGGAGAAAACCCAGAACAAGCTGTGAACACTCAATGAGTAATACTGCTATTTTGGGTCTAAGAGGATAGATTCTAAGCAGTTTGGCAAAATGCATACAATCTTAAGAGTACTCTACCTGAACTTTCTGTAGCTCAGAGAATGGTTGGTGTTTAGCTCAGTGAGTGGTTGGTGTGTAGCCCAGAGAGTGGTTGGTGTGTAGCTCAGAGAGTGGTTGGTGTATAGCTCAGAGTGGTTGGTGTGTAGCTCAAAGAGTGGCTTGGTGTGTAGCTCAGAGAGTGGTTGGTGTGTAGCTCAGAGTGGTTGGTGTGTGGCTCATAGAGTGGTTGGTGTGTGGCTCATAGAGTGGTTGGTGTGTGGCTCAGAGATTGATTGGTGGGTAGTTCAGAGAGTGGTTGGTGTGTAGCTCATAGAGTGGTTGGTGTGTGGCTCAGAGAGTGGTTGGTGTGTGGCTCATAGAGTGGTTGGTGTGTGGCTCAGAGTGGTTGGTGTGTAGCTCAGAGAATGGTTGGTGTGTAGCTCAGAGACGTTGGTGTGTAGCTCAGAGTGGTTGGTGTGTAGCTCAGAGTCGTTGGTGTGTGGCTCAGAGAGTGGTTGGTGTGTAGTTCAGAGAGTGGTTAGTGTGTACATCAGAGAGTGGTTGGTGTGTAGCTCAGAGAATGGTTGGTGTGTAACTCAGAGTGGTTGGTGTGTAGCTCACAGAGTGGTTGGTGTGTAGCTCAGAGTGGTTGGTGTGTAGCTCAGAGTGGTTGGTGTGTAGCTCAGACAGTGGTTGGTGTGTGGCTCAGATTGTGGTTGGTGTGTGGCTCAGAGAGTGGTTGATGTGTGGCTCAGAGAGTGGTTGGTGTGTAGTTCAGAGAGTGGTTGGTGTGTGGCTCAGAGAGGGGTTGGTGTGTAGGCCAGAGAATGGTTGGTGTGTAGCTCAGAGTGGTTGGTGTGTAGCTCACAGAGTGGTTGGTGTGTAGCTCACAGAGTGGTTGGTGTGTAGATCAGAGAGTGGTTGGTGTGTCGGTCAGAGAATGGTTGGTGTGTAGCTCAGAGTGGTTGGTGTGTAGCTCAGAGTGGTTGGTGTGAGCATGCTTTGATGCTGTAAATATGTGTTGTAAGAAGCAAAATGACCACTACACGTTATATCTAGATATGTCTTTATCCAGGTGTTACATCTGTCCCCATTTCTTGCATCACCTGAACTTATTGTGTTGTATCTAGTCTTACTATATCACCAGTTAGGTTTCCTTCACCCATGGATAAACTGACCATGGCCAGGTGTAAACCTCAGGTGTATGTACCTAATGTACATAAATTTGTGAGTTACACGACTAAACACATTGTTATGAAACTGTTGTGGGATTCCTTAAATCATAGTATTAGCCAGAAATCAAGAAGAGGGTGTCTCAAATCACCATTTTTGTAGAACCAGGGTGTCTCATTTCATTCTTCCCCTATCTTTCCCATGTTAAATTTGACTGAAACAGGGGGGTCTCAAATGGCTTCTTGGGTGTCTCAAAGACCCCGAAACACCCCTCTGGCTAACACTATGCCTTATATCCTTTTTCTCCACTGAGAGCCTTTAAATTTTGGTGCTGTGCGTCAAATTTATGGTGACTTTGCTGTTTTCTCACCCTGATTATGTAATATTCAAGGACTGGGTGATTTCTTTTCCTCAAACAACCAAGACTTGGTTTATTGATTGGTGTTTTACGCTGTGGTTTTGTCACTTATATTATTACAAGTATAATTATTACCTTTATCTAAACTTTTTTCCCTCTTTGTCTTGAAATTTGTTTATTGGGAAATGACTCCTCAGGTAGACCTTATGTGTACACCAGTAGTCAGGGTGTCAACACAATTGATTGCCCTTTTACAAACTCTCAGGGGTGAAATGTTTATTTATACAGCAATCTTGTGGTACTTGTAGTGGCCAGCTTAAGCTCTCCTCTTAGTCTATCAGAACATACTACAGTAAGAGCTCTAATTATTTGGGAAAATTCCACTGCTAGATTTTTCTTTTTTTAAAAGTGTCTTCATAGTTAGAGTGGACCGATGTCATGTATGGTTAGATAGTCAATATGGTGGGGGAGGGGAAGGGGGTCTTTTGACAAGCACATAAATATGATTCTTCATTTATTATTGCCTTTATATTTTTATATTTCTGTTACTAGTTCTCTATTTACTTGAGAAAATCACAAGATCGTATAAACTTATACACTAGCTCTGCGTGATATTGTTTAAAACTTTGTCTAAATAAGTATGTCCTGTAAACTAGTGTAAGATAGTAAGTAGCAGGTTGGGGGGGGCATATTTTAAGACACATTAATATTAAATATTTTTTTTAGTTATAATTGAATATAAATACACTTATTGCTTTCATGGAAATTTCAACTTAATCGCCAGCTGTCATACACACATGTACATGTTTAATGATGAGACCATTCCAATGTTCAACATTTAACTATTCTCAAGTGTTTATTTTAACACCAATGCCAGAAGGGTACTTTACATTTTGCTTAATTTAACTTCAACACTTCAGCTCAGATTGCAGTAGAGTATCTAGATATTGGCCAAAAAATGTGGTGGGTGTTTGTTTTGCAGACTTGTTTGTTTGTTTGGGGGGGGGGGGGGGGATGGTTATGCTCATTGGATAAGAGGGGTATCATTATTATTGATGGATCGACTGGTGTTTTACACCGTGCACCACTAGGGTATTTCATTAATATGACGACACTGTTTTTCAACAATAATTGACACTAGCTTATAGCACAAGCATAAACTATTTATTTTGTAAAACATTTACGACAGTTTTTAATCTTGCAATTTATCCATACGTAAGTACACGTTTGTAGAAAAGTTAATATTTTGATATTTTTGATGGAGTAGGACAAGGTTCCCCTTCTCCACCCTTTCACTATCATTACTGGTATATGAATTGAGTCAAATGATGAGACATTTTGATCAGATTCTTTACTGGATCCATTTAACATCTGGAAATTGTCCCAAATGTAGCCTCTTTACTTGGCTGTATGACTGGGGATGCTGCATTTGACATCTTGATCTACCTTTGATTTCCATCTCAGCCATCTCAGAACCTCGTGTAGTATGGAGTATTTTGTACAAACAGTTTATGAGAAATGCACAAATATGCTAAACTTGTGAAAACGTACATGTAGATGTTAAAATACTCACTTCTAAATCCATGAAGGCAAAATTCACAAGAAAGGCAACTTAAATTTTTTTATAAAGTAACAAAATGCACCTAGTGTTGAGAAAATATTCTTAAAGGCCAGTAAATTATTGAAGAATAGACCCAAAATGGTTGGAAAATACTTGTTAAAAAGTATTCTTTACACATAAATGTCATTCAGGGAAGTTTTGCATTTTGAGTCAATGAAGGAGAAACTGATTTTAGGATATTTAGGCTGTCTTAAGGTGACTTGTCTGTCCTATTTAGACTGTTCTTTATTTACTGGCTGGCCTTAACAAGGTATGTTTCTGGACACAGAAAATGGGTGACCTGAGACTACAAACAGAGAGACAGTCCCCCAGCTGACGCTCAACTCAATGTAGGACTATTGATGTAAAAATCAATTTCTTCTGCCTGACCTATAAATTCCCTCCTACCACAGTTTTAATGCCCTGTATGGTTCCTGATGAGTAAAATACAGGACTTATTCAGCATTTAGAAGCAATTTGATCTCTTTCAACCGGTAAACTTTCCTCAACTATAATTTGTTCAAACTAAGAAAGTGTTTTCCAAAAATAAAATAAAAATTTACATGTACATGTAAATGGTGATTACCTTCTCTCGAGATTAAGAAACATTGTCGCTAGGAGTTCACATAGTGATTACCTTCTCTCGAGATTAAGAAACATTGTCGCTAGGAGTTCACATGGTCATTACCTTCTCTCGAGATTAAGAAACATTGTCGCTAGGAGTTCATCTAGACTAGAGCATGACATGATTCTTCGAGTTTAATTATTCTGCATATCTGTGCGATAGCTTTTTAGAAATATACCTGTTCGTCACTAAAATAAGTTTGAACTTGACATAAAAACAGAATCAGTTTCGTAATTTGGTCCATTTATCCCCCCAAAATATATATTTCTTTCCACAATTAAAACACACCAGGTTGTCAATCTATTAAAGAAATGATACATTTGAGATAGTGCTAAAAACAGAACACATGTAAATAGTATCATACATTCATTTATAATTTGATTTGGAGATATAAGAAGTATTTTCTCTAAGCAACCTTTGGCTTCAAACCTAAGCAGCCAGCCCTGGCTGAGGGCTGTATGTTTCAAGTATAGACATAAATGTCACCAAATTTCACTAGCACTGGAGGAACTTTCACTAAATGTCACTAACGCTGGAGGAACTTTCATTTTCCAACATGTGGAATTTGGAGAGAAACTTACATATTTTATCCATGAGAAAGTTGACATTTTCTCCAGGAGTGATTATGACATGGGATGATTTATTAAAAGGCTTGTCTGGACTAAAGAAAAACTTAAAGGAAATGCCTGCTGTAAGGATTCGCTCTAGGTAAGGTGTTTATTCACTCAAACCACAGAACGCCTACAGTTCAGGTCAACAAACATTTGTTACAACAAGGTGTTTGTTACTAAACCAGCATTAATAATCCTGTGTGGATAGGTGTGACTGATTTAAGTCATTGTTACATGTACATCAAACCCTTGTTTGTTCTTTAAGTTAGGAGGAATTGCGTCACAATGAGCACATAGGTGTGAACTATATCTATGGGTTAAATGTTGTAAGGGGCAGGTAAATGCTAGCTGCGTTTGGTTGCCTCTTTTCTATCTGTAAAGTAGCCAGTCTATGTTAGAATCAAGACCTCAAACCGGAGGCAGTCAAACCTTTATATGTCCTAAAGTGTACATGCTACCTCAGAATGGAGGAAGAAATAGAGTACATATGTGTGGACTAAATATGCACTATAATGCACATATGACGCTATGGTTGGAGGTAAATGGTGCGGTTTATTATCGTTTCTGGCTGTAGATTAATCCAAGCTCCATAGAAGTTAAATAACCTAAAGTTAAACCACAAGCAAACAAACATCACATAAAACAACTATCAATAAATCCAATGTCAATATTTCACTATTTTACACTCGACAATTGTAGCAACCAAGGAGATGAAATACCGCCATTGAAGCTGGGTAAAGACGACAGGCCAAAACAAAAAAAAATGGACAAATGCAAAAGAAAAAAGGGAAACAGAATATGTTTCAATTATAACATCGAATACAAGGATAAGACTATTTCTTTAAAATTTCCCTAGGGCTGAGTAATTTAACCCAGAGTTTATATGGAAAGCATTATTTCATGGTAAACAATCAGTTATTTCCCAAGGGAGATAACTAGGTCTCTTTAGTCTCTTACAAACTCAAACATGGAGGTGATCAGTTACAGGTATGGATGTATTTAATCAATAGAATGATAAATCACACTGGCACAGTGATGATCATCAGTAACTTGTTGATAAATCACACTGGCACAGTGATGATCATCAGTTACTTGTTGATAAATCACACTGGCACAGTGAAGATCATCAGTTACATGAAACAAACTCACTGGCACATACATCCATTATCCATACATGTACATCTGTCCCCCTTGGACTTGTTTTCAGTTGATACACGAACATCACAACATTCTGTAATTTCATACCTGAACCTGTTGTTGGCTCAATGAATACCGGTAGAGAGATTAGGCTGTCTGTGTGACTAGATGGCCCAATCCTTTACCTGTGACGTGTTTGTACGAATGGGAAGAAACACACCTTCAGGTCTGTATACCTAAGGTCTAGGTTTGTGGACACTGGGTCAGCCTACGCGTAACATTATACCCCATGCACTCAAATACAATCTTTTAAACAGTGTATTTCTTTACAATTTAATGTCAAAGTTTCATGACACGCTGCCATTCACAAGGATAAGTTTTTTACAGTCAAAGAAATAGTTAATTTTCTACGTGCATATAATGCTATACTTCTTCTTATCAAATAATATACATATCTGGTAAGGTTTATTTTTAAATTTAATGTCAGCATTACATGACCAGTTCAATAAAATCATTTTAAATGTATCTTATATTTATCAAACTTATTGATCTTTGTGAGTTTGGGAAGGGGGGTGAGGGGATTGAACCCTTTATGGCTAATGTCAGACTTAGTAGAAGAATAAGCCTCACCAACAGCATAATGCTGACTTTAACATATTCCTGACTTTAGAACTGTTTCTAAAAACAGAATGCTAACTGCGCTCAACCTTCGATGATGAACTGCACATTTTTGTAACTTTGCCAAAACTGTGTGGCTCATCGACCTCAATGAGGGTTCTCAGGCTAGTCATAAAGTGTGTGTGTTAGGGAGTGTAGTGGCCAATCCTCAGGTGAAAGCTGCCAGGTAGCTGGGTTCTGATGTGTTTCAAACAGTTGGCAGGTTGTTGTGATCCAGTGTTGTTTGACACACAAACCAATAGAATAGGTCCACAGTAGATTATACAAAAATAAAGTAAAATAAAACCAAAAATGGTACAAAGGACACTTGTACATGTGTATTACTGTGAAAGCTCACTCAATATTTGTGTCATTCTTACTATACTTTATTAAAATCTCTTTCCTTTATTTTCCCAACAAATATCATCATGCCTTCATGATGCTGCAGCGCCATTAACATTAACGTTTCTCTTCTTATTTTTATTACTCATGGATACCTAATAATTATTCATACATAAATACATGTATACATGTATACCAACACAATACTGAGATAGTGAAACATGCATTTCCATGTATTTTTTTGCAAGAGCTCTTATTGAAATGGAAATTTTTTTAAATATTGAAGATTTGTAATTAAAATGATAAATGTTTAAAAAATTTTCAGCTAAAATTGAGGATTTTTTTATTGAATTTGAGGGGTTTTTATTTTGCCTCACAAAGGACTTTCAATCTTGAGGTCATTTATAAGCATTGTATCTTGTCTGGTTGTCTTGAGGTCATCTGTAGGCCTTGTATCTGAATGTTGTCATTGATATGTTATGGCAACCCTGTTCACATTGACAACAACCAATGAGGGCAGTTTAAATTTTCCCACTAGCATCAGGTACATCCCCATATAGGTGAAATAACCCTACATGCTACACACTATGCACATACTCGTCAAGTGTTAGAAATGAACAAATCATAAGTATCAGTATAAGTGTACAGGTACATGTATCTAAAACCTACGTGACCGCTATGTCTAAACATGTTCACAATGCTAATGCACATACATTTGTACCTTAGCAATGTTGCCAATTAAAGTCAGCCCCTGTTAAAAAGTTGTTAGACAGGTGTTCATTCAGGTTTATCAAGGTCTGTTTACCTGAGTTATTTAACTTGATTGATGGTCGAGTCACTAAGGTGTGTTGACTAATATGTAGCAATTCACCTTGTCTCCAGTCACCTGAATAGTTTATGCTAAAAAAAATCTGCTAATTTTTTTTGTTCTGTTGTGGTCATTTGTCGTATTGAATAAGTCTAATTGGGTTCAGTTATAGTAGATATGGCGCTAAGTAAGATCTTCCAGCTACATGTAGGGGTGCTGGTATCTAAAGGCAATGTTGTGGCACAACACTTATGTGATGCAAGTTGCATAAATCAAATACAAAACATTATATTGGGGATGTAAAATGGTTAAAAAGAAATGCAAATAAAAGAAAGTTGAACATCAAAACTACAAAGCCAGAAATCCATAAAAAGTTGAATATAAAGAGATCCATAAAACCCCATTAGTTTGACCCCAACCCCCCTCCCCCCCCCCCCCAAATTTAAATTCCATTATCATGACCCCTAAAATTCCACTATTTTGACCCCTAAAACCCTAATATTTGATCCCCAAAAGCTCATTATTTTGACCCTAAAACCCTAATATTTGACCCCTAAAACCCAATTATTTGACCCCTATTTCTATTATCTGACCCCTAAAACCCAATTTTTTTACCCTTAAAACACTAATATTTTACCCCCAAACCCCCATTACTTGACCCCTAAAACCCCACTTTAGCAACCCCTGGTTAATTAAGATTGATAGGCCTACATGATTCTGCTCCAAAATATCTGATTTTATTTCTAATAAATTTGTGTTTATTTGGTTACAGGGGCTATTACATACTACCACCTGCCAATGAACTTTCTGCTTGGTGACACTGCAGTGAACCCGTCTGGCTTAGACGCTACGGTTAATGGCGATCCAAAACTCCTACAGGGCGTGTCCGGTAATGCTCTCTCCATAGACGGCAGACGACAATGGTTGAGAGTTACAGGCCCTGGACATCGCTTTGAATGCTTTGGAGACCTGGATCAGTGTCCTATGGGTGAGTACAATATGTTGTTACGTCTTAAGGGAATTCCCCTTATTTGGAGACCTGGATCAGTGTCCTATGGGTGAGTACAATATGTTATTATGTCTTAAGGGAATTCCCCTTATTTGCAGCATTTTGATTGGTCGATAAAAAGAGTTGAAAGAGTTGACCAAACAAAACTACAATTAAGGGAAATCCCCTAAATCATTACATGTACTACAAATCACAACATGAGAAAACACTTTTAGGGCCTAAGTCATATATACACACTGTCTTGTCTTTATTTCTTGCTAGTGGCATCAAGGTGTTATTTAGTTCATAGTTCCTGTGTTTGGTGCCATCACATGGAGCGGCTGTGAGTGGAGAAAAACACCCAACCAAACCAATGGTATCCCATGATCTCTAAAAAATATGGTTAACAAGAATCAATCAGGCCTCAGGTAGATGGAGGAGTCATAACTCTAACAATCCTGAAGGGGTGTTTTAACAGGAATTCTTCTTGGTTTTCCTAAGTGTGAACAGGACCATCAGTTGCTTTATAGTGAAATATCCTTGAGTACGATGGCACCTAATGGCAGGGTCAACATGTTATACTACTCTGTGAAATATCATCTTGCTTTGGGTATAGCTCTGAATTTTTTTGTACCAGGTAAACATTGTGCAGAACGGATGTCAAGCACCTGCTTTATAGGGTCCTCTCATGATTCAACTTAGCTGTGAAGTCCAGAAGTGTTGCATTATTAGTGTTAATCTTGCAATTTGTTCTCCCCATAGGTTACACGCTCATGTTATGGGTGAAGTTCTCAGGGTCTTCTGCTGTGAAGAGTGTCTACCTCTCTAATGGCGGCCATTCCGACACCTCACATGGGATTGCCATGATGTATGGTAACGGAGCTCTGGAATTCATCTTCAAGTAAGTTTCAGAGGGGTATTGGCGTTTTGTTTATTCAAAAGGTAGGCTACAGTTTTAGCTCATTTTTTTCCTTATGGGACATAAGAAATATATAATGTATGGAATAGAGAGGGAGAGCCTCAACCTCAAATTTCGCAAAATGTCTGAGTTTTAGATTGACCCTTGCAGTTCAGTGGCTAGTATGAAAGAAGGACCAAGTGAGATTCCCCCAATCTACCCAGGCCTATATGTTATCTTCTTAAGTACCTAACTTTGACAAAATTTAATAAAATAATTATTTGACAGGCCTTTGATATAATGAAAATCTTATTTATTTGAAATAATAGCTCTGATTGAAACTGAATAAAATAAAAAATATTTGTAGAATTTGAAGCGAAAAATATTAATTAATTTTCAGCTCAAATTGAGTTAAAATTGAGATTCATATATATTTTGTCTCGCAAAACAACCCTTATCACTCCCTGCGACCTTAATCACACCAGATGACTACGACAATCACAGGGGATGGTAAATGAGGTATCTGTATGTAGTGTTCATGTGGTCTTCCAAAATCGTGGAAATTAAAAATCAATTTTCCAGCCCTAGAAAATGCTGTCATGTTTTGAAATTTTGATGACAATGAAGGAAAATTACATGAGGTGTACCAGTTGTGAGTTATTTTTATTTAGTGGTATTTTTCCAAGTCGTGAATGATGTATTAGAAAATGATAAATGTTATTGTGTGCATGAACCCTGTCCACAGTGCATGTAAGAAAGGCAGATCGAGAAGTGGACAATCCGTCATATAAGTGAAATCAAACAGAGAAACCAACCTAGCAGCCAAACAAACTGATTTATGCATTTTTATGCCTTGGAAAGTCACATTTTGAGATTCCGAATATATATTGTTTTACCTTTTAATTGAGACAATAAAATTTGAATCTTTCATTGTACATTTCAGGAAGCAAAATGGTGAGCACTGGTCCGTTGAATACGACAACATTTTGAAAGAACATTGGTACCATGTGACTGCCACGTGGAAACGACGCAACGGACTGCGATTGTACATCAACGGTAACATGGTCAGCCAAGACTCGGCTCCCGCCAGAAAAGCAGCCATTCGTGAAGGTTCATCCCGTAACAACAACTTCATTATTGGAAGAGCCAACGATTATTCGGGTTTGTCGGGGGTCGGCACCATTGCTGTCGATGAGTTCCAGTTTTGGTCCTCAATGAAGTCAGCCAAAGATATCCGAGAACTAGGTTTGTCAATAAATATTACATTTTGAAAATATCTCAACTAGCATCAGTATTAACCCCAAAAAATGAAAATACTGTTAATATTCACTTTCTTTTAAAAGACTCAAATATCTTTCCTGTATTTAATAACTTACAGTGTGAAAAGAATTTACATATTATTTCTCATACTTCATAGTTTCTTGTTTTATTTATTTTTTCCCTTTTCGTCATGGTTAGGTTGTTAGTCTGCTCTTACTAAGATGCTTAATGACAGGTACAAAAGTCTAAAGGCTCTTCTGGTTAAGGTGGCAGTTAACTTGTTACTCTCCTTGCTCAGCTGACATTTCCTGGAAATCTATTTCTTTGAAATACCTGTTTGGAGGATGATCTATTGTAAACATATGCTTCATATCTGGTTTGCTACAAATCTATCACATGTTTTTTCATGGTCATTTCATGGTCATTACCTTCTGTTAGGATTAAGATCTTCATGTATTTAGAGACTTGTCTCTGGGCGTTTATCTAGAAGATGAGGTGATTCATCATTCTTTATTAATCCACATCCTTGTGCCAGTGTCATTGTTTTTTAGAAATATGTTTTCAGCACAAAAACCCCAAAACAAAAGAATCCTTTTTTTGACACATAACTATAACTTCTTGCAGTTGAGACAGAGAAATAGGTTTTACCACAGGGGGGCTTACATGTTATTTCTGTGTGGACTCTCCCAAAATTAGAGTGTCCCAACTGCTAGAAGTTGTAGGGTACTTTTTTTGATTTTATTTAACTTTAATAACAAGAGAATATTCATATTGCTTATTTGTGTTGCACTTCTAATAAATGATTAAGAATACATTTTTGTGATTTTTCTTCTTTTCACTAGGTCCTATATACAACTATTATCTCTCCATGGACCAGCCAGCTGGCGGGGCTATAGAGGCACCTAATTTGAACGGGAAATCAGTTGGCCGTGTGAGCAAAGTTTCTGGAAAGATTGGGTCAGCTATAAGTTTATCTGGGGGAGGAGACTACGTGGACTTCGGGCCTCACTCTGACATCTGCCTCGGTAACATGGAGAAATGTATCTACGGCTTTTACATGTCAATGTGGATTAAATTCGACAAGTTGGAATCAACTACATACTTTGTAGCCACTGGTCCCAAAGGCCTCTCTATTTATTACAGCGGTAACAGACTCTATGCAGAATTAACGTCTGCCGAGAAAAAGTGGAAGACTTACGGATGGGTACCAGAAGTAGGTCGTTGGTACTTCTTAGAAGTTTCTTGGGATGATAAAAGTTCATTATCAATGTTCATCGATTTTGATCAGGCTTCAGTTGGCCGGGATTACACGTCCCACCGACCACGGGAAACATCTCACCAGAATTTCTACATTGGTCGAGCCAACACACCGATGAACGAAGAGAAGTATGCTGCTGCAGCAGTTGACGAATTTGACATTTTTTACGCAGACAGAGAGACTCTGATTTCAATTGGTTTCATTCAAAGAGGTAAGATTTATGGCATCCTTCATATAGGTCACAAGAACCTAGTTTTAACATAGGTCACAACAACCTATTTTTAACATAGGTCACAAGAAACTAGCCTTAGAGGGTGTGTTTGTGGGTGCTCGTAACACCACTCACCTTTAGAGGGTGTGTTTGTGGGTGCTCGTAACACCACTCACCTTTAGAGAGTGTGTTTGTGGGTGCTCGTAACACCACTCACCTTTAGAGAGTGTGTTTGTAGGTGCTCGTAACACCACTCACCTTTAGAGGCTGTGTTTGTGGGTGCTCAAAACACCACTGACCCTTAGAGAGTGTGTTTGTGGGTGCTCGTAACACCACTCACCTTTAGAGGCTGTGTTTGTGGGTGCTCAAAACACCACTCACCCTTAGAGAGTGTGTTTGTGGGTGCTCGTAACACCACTCACCTTTAGAGAGTTTGTTTGTGGGTGCTTGTAACACCACTCACCTTTAGAGGGTGTGTTTATGGGTGCTCGTAACACCACTCACCGTTAGAGAGTGTGTTTGTGGGTGCTCGTAACACCACTCACCTTTAGAGGGTGTGTTTGTGGGTGCTATTAACA
>JAVFBX010195742.1:0-13009 GCA_034783855.1 Mopalia kennerleyi
TTTTTGTCTCCGTCGTCATATAAGTGAAATACCCTTGAGTACGACGTTAAACACCAATCAAACAAACAAACAATCACTTCTTTCTCTGTCTTAGCTTAATGCGACGGAAGACGGGGAAAAGCCTCGTAGAAACCACCGCAATTACAGGAGTCCCCTCGTTTGGCTGCCTCCTATAGCGGTGGTCGGCTGGGAAGCTCGAATCTGTAGACGGTACATCAAAGGAGGAACAGTAGAGCGACCATTGAACCACCGCCGCGGGCTACCTTGGCCTCTATGAAACACCATTGAGCACGTCGTTATACACGAAGAAACAAATGAATCAATTTATCTGTTCTGTTTCATTAAATGCATTGATTGTGAAGCGCATGCCTTTTTAACCCACAATCTCAAACTTAATTATTTGTTTGCCTTATATTCGATGCTATACTAATAAGGTACATATCAAGGACTTAAGTATCGCACACTGTGAACTGCGCTTAAAACTAATCTCACGTGAGGATCAAGATAAGCTATGTTCATTGCTTTCTACACAGGATCCAGCAGGGAATCTGATCAAAGAAGATTTGAATGTCAATGCGACCTCTGGATTGACAGAAGGCCAGTTGCAGCTCTCAGACGAACCACTATTGGGCGAATGGAAAATCACAGTCAAGGCCAAGGTTACTATCGAATGTTGAAGTACAGACCTAAGTTCAATAACCATTTTGAAAAATTGATACATTTAAATATTACTGCAATTATATTAACATATGTGTAAGACTCACACTCGGACAAAGGCCAACATAATATAAATTCCCACAAGTGCAATACAGAGCGCAAGTACTACATGGAAAATATATGACCTTGACCTTTGGGGGGTAATGAACAAACATGGGAAGTGTTCTAACCACTCATAAAATAGATAATCATCCGAGGCTGTGGGGATAATAAAAGTGTATCTGCATCAAGTGTCTAATAAAAGATACACTGCAAGTCAGCGAAAAGTCATTTACTAAAGCACCTTTGCGATTGGTCACTAATCGACCACGCATGATATATACTAGTATATCTGATTACACATAGTAGATTGTAGTACAAATCCTCTGTTTTATAGTACTTCGTAGTACAGTGGTTGGCCTATAGTATACTATCGGTATTACTATATAATCTCAAAATTCATTTAGGTAACTATACAATGTACCTGGAAGAGCTATTGAGATATTCATCTCAAGCATAGTAACATAATTTGTTTGTACTGTCGACCAGATAATAAGGCCTACTGTTAGGATGAATCTTAAAAAAAGACCTTTAGGCTTTGCCTTGGGTATACAAGCCAATTTTGATCAATTTTAGTTCTAGCGTGATGTTTTAACGAAAGTACGGTTCATGTTTTGCACAATTTGTCTTATAATTGCAGGATCTACCTACAAAAACTAAAACCTTCGATGTTAGAAAATATGGTGAGTAAGATTGTAAACTAAAAACTTAGTGATGGATTAATCGGTCTTTTATCCCACATTCAGCTATATTTAACGTAATGTTACTACAATTTAAAAGAACACATGTATTATATTTTGGTTAATATTGGTCCCCTGATTTGCACCGAAGGACACTCACGAAAAAATTAAATAAATTCAAATCGAGGAAATATGCACACAGCTCTTGCAGCAACTCCCGTTGTACGCCCTAAGGGCAGTTTGTTTGAAGAGTAGCAATACTTTGCCTCTATTGCTAAGTAAAGACATGTATTTACTAAGCAATATAGGAAAATTGACTTTGCAACATTATGAAAACGCTTCACATCTTGGTTGTGCTAGTATCAATTAATGTTGGAATACACCGCCGTCATGTAAGTGAAATTCCCTTTATATATAAGCGTAAAACACCAATCAATCAATCAATCTGTTTGAACATTTGACGAGCTGGGAACTTGATGATGAGACCAAAAATTTACAAATTATTTGTTCCACTATTTATTTTCTTTCACATACTAAGTTGCTGTGATTTGTATCATTTCAGTACTACCACGCTTTGAAGTGAGTATCGCACCCACTAAATCATATGGTACTATCCTGGACGATTCTGTATCAGGGGTGATCAAAGCAAGGTAAGCCGGTTTGATGTTTCTACAAACAATGTGTCCATGTTGTGTTATGATAGAATACCCCTTGTTTTCTAATAGTAAAGGCAGCTAATCTCTATACCGAATTTATTTGTTAACCTCCGACTTCGCTTCTTGCATTCTAAATGGATTACAAAATACCACCAGTTCTCGCTTCTTTGAACAATACATTTTGGGTCTGATTGCTTTGTTTTTTGTTATAAGGTACTCGTCTGGAAAGCCGTTAAAAGGCCAAGTACACCTAACTGTGAAGGCCTCTTATTGGAGCCGATATATGTTTATAAAGGGAATCAGATACACTACACAGCCCACCATCGAGGAAACTATATCGGTAATTATAAGCTGTTTCTTTTATATCAAAATTTTGTTAGGAATGCTTTCTTCCCAGACAGCATAACAGCTCATCATACACAAACATCCATCTGTATTTCTCACACAGTTAAAACCGTCGGCAAATTGTGCTTGAGGACATTTCCTGTCATAAAAAAACCATTGAAATTTGGAATTTTAAGTGTTGTTTTTCTTTTGAATCACCCTGAACGCAAAGTACGAGATGGTCATGCACGGGAGAAAGAACTTGTATTTAGGAAAACCATGAAAAATATTGGTAAACTGGAAAACGATCAGTCCTTGACTTGATAAGACTCACGGTTAAAGCGTCAGTTGATTTCTCCCAGCTAAACGATTTTGAATAGTTTTTGATTCTGATAATCGATCAGGTCAGCGTTTGTTGGCAGATTTACCATTGTCGCTACAAGCAAATACAAAGGAATATATGCGCCGGTTCGACTTGTACAGGAAACACTCATACTTAGCCGGTGTGTCACCAGCCCCAATATAGACCTTTAAATTTCTTCTCAAATCCATTCAGCTGACTTTTTAAAGCTTGTTATCATCTCAATTGTAGATCGATGGCGAAGCGCAGTTTTCATACAACAGGAGTCAGCTCGAAAATCTGACTACCTACCTATCTTATAGGAGCATCATATTCCAAGCCAGTGTCGTGGAAGAGCTGACTGGAGAGACAACAAATGCGACAGCATATATCAAGTTTTACAGATCAGACGAGAAGCTTGACATTTTTCAGTCCAACCCTGGCAGCTTTAAACCAGGACTTGAGTATGAAGGCAAAGTATGTGCTTGTGAATTTACAAAAACCAAAACAGCAGTTTAACACTTTGTTAAAAATTTATTCAAATCTTCAGTCGCTGTACATACTCAGTGTAGGCCTGCTGACAAAAGAAAAAGAATTAAATAAGTGGAAATTTCATTTTAACATCAGCGAGCAATTTTACAATTTTATAAGAAAAATAGAAGAAAAAAGTAACAAAAATAACTTGCTAAAACGAGAACCATATATATCCTTATAAGTGTGCAACTTATTCATTTGTTATTATTGGGACAATTCTGTTTTATTGTGAAAAGATAAGGGTTGGTGAGTTAAGTGAGCCCAGCCCGCCTACAATCAATGCAGACCAACTAGACGATTCCACGGCGTATATGTCAGCCTACACAAATGTGAGATACTAGTTTAGTATTGTCACAAACCAGCAGCAGTCTCACGAACGGTTTATTGGACCAATTGCACCAGAACATGTTAATAATACCTTAATTTTCATCCTCAGTTAAAAGTAGTAGGACAAGACGATAAACCTCTAGACTCGTATACTCAGAACGTAACTATTACAGTGAGGTATGAATATGAGGTTCCTCGTACCACTGTACCGCCTAGACCAGTCTACAGCCCTTTTCCAGACTCCACGGGGACCTATCCCACAATGCCCATACGGCCCTCACCATCTCCTTTCTACAATTATTACCATCATTGGTATAATCCAATACCACCCACTCAATGGAAAACCTTGGAAACTATCCAGAAAACAGTTCCTGCAAATGGCCGTGTGGCGTTCACCATACCAACACACCCGGATGCGATTTCATTAAGTGTACAGGTATAGTTTTATACACCTTTAATTAAGTCAAGAACTACCGAATGAAGTCAACATCAATAGCTTTATAATCGTGGTTTTATATAGTAGACCAAAGACACAACTCCGATAAATGATAAACAGTGCATATTTGTTTTTTGTTTTAAAATCAATCTTAAGTAGTGAAGCGGCAGTGAGGATTCAAGGTATATATGACGAACTCTTTTCCAAAACGCGACAAATTCAATTTCAATATTTCGATAAAAAGCCTTTTGTAGCGGGCCCTTATTGACGTTTGCATTGAATGTACAGAATAACCTACCAAATGTAAAAACCGAATACATCATGCAGGGTACGAACCTGATTTTTTTTTGTGTTTGGCGTTTATTGCGTTTTGGAAATGTCTTCATAAATACTTATATATATATTATATAATTTATATATATACTATAAGGTTTTATATTTTGACAGTCATTTCATTCCTGACTATGGTAATTAAAACCTCAGAAACTAAAACTAATTTTTTTCGTTATTTTTCGCACTTGTAAATTGGGTCTATTAGTACTTTTAATTTAGATTCTTACAGCAATACATTTTTTATCCTATAAACTATAACATTTTCATTGTCACATTTATTGTTTATTTTCTCAGAAGTAACCCCGATTGTTCTGATTGTGTGAATCAGTTAACCGTGTTTGTTCCTCATTATGTAGTACCGGAATTACAAAAAGAAAGTCTCGAAAATTTGAAAATTTATACTATAATTACATTGACATTCAAATACCAAATGATGTTATTTTATATCATGTGATGCAAGTTAAACTTCACTCCTTATTAATTCCATTATAGGCAAGGTACGGGTCAGCGTATCACAGCAAAAGTCTCAATCCTTTCCACACACGGAGTAATACATTCCTTTCGCTCAGTCTGTTGACCGAGCAACCTGAGGTAAGCGGTACGGGTAGAGACTCTTATTTTATTGAAGCTTCTGTTGCCATAGTTTACTTTTTGTTTTTAACCATACCAAAGGATTATTTATTTGATGGCAAAATAATGTGAATCATTGACCAGGCTATTCATTCCTTGCTATTTCGCTTCCCCGGGGGTTGCATCGTTGACCCCTCAGTCGTGTCCAAGGCGCTGAGTTTTCTTCAATGTACACCCCCCCCCCCCCCTCCTCCCCCCCACCCAAGGCTTCCCTGCTAAGTCTAAGTGACGATTTTAGTTCGCCCAGTAGATCGTTTGTGGAATTTATATAGTTTCTCCCGCAGTTTCATTCGAATAGCCGGCAATGTTAAATGGTCATATAAGTAAAGTGCCGTTGAGTTCGACGTGAACAAATCATCTTTATTGATGGAGATGCAAGTTATTTTCAACATCTATTGCCGAACATCCCACAACAAGCACAACATTACATATTTTTCTCTGTCTTCCAGATTGGTAAGCAGCTGGACTTTAAGCTGGTTTCAAATGCGCCTTTCAACAGTTTTACGGTTGTGGTAAGTTTAGCGGTAACTCTATGATGCTAACAGTCTTGTTTGGTACATCTTCCCCAGGCTGACGTTTCCACGACGGTCTGTCATCAACCTTGCCACGCTTGCGCCGTTCCGGCAGTCAGACAAACATCAAAACTAATTTTAAAAAGAAAACGCAAAGATCCATCGAATACATCTGCCCCTTTTCAAACAGTGTATCGCCCCTGCAAGAATATCATGGTAAACAACAGAAAAAGACACTATATCTTTCGCGCATTGTCCCTTATTGTGCGTAGTGTTGGTTGTCTGTTGTAACGGTCATGTTACTAAGGTTCGTCATTAAGATCAATGTATTCCAATGGTTCTACCTAATATAGTCCAGGGATATACAACCCCCTTAGGCAAGACGAGGTCCGACGTGAAACTCTATTCCTCTTATGACAGAACTTCGTGGAGATATAACAATTACCTAGGTAAGATGAGGGATATAAAGCACCGGGGTTACACGCTGCTGTGCACTGCCGATTACTCCAACTACCATGAATATCTTCTTGTTGTTTGACTAGAAATATGGCCCAAGTGTGCCAAGGTGAGGAATAGAGTTTTACGTCAGAAGTTGTGTTTGGTGTTGATCATAGTACCACTTGCAACCCAGCTGGTTATGTCGTAACGATCCTATGGGGGTACTCTGTTCTAGTCAGACTGACATTTTCCCAGAACAGTCTCTCGTATAAATAATCGAAAATCGAATTGAAAGAATTTGGATTCATTAAACTGTCTCTTGCACCAGTTGTGCATCCACGTGTATTTACGCTTCCCTGAACTGTACATGTAGGTAATAAAACAAACTGATATTACACTTGCGACAAATCCTTTTTACCACGCAATCTATAAGGACACGGGCTTGAAACTGTAAGGTGACGTTCTGCTGAGTTCATCCAACCTCTTCACCAGTGCTGGTGGATTACGCCAGAGCGCATACCAAAAATGCAATTTTCTGCTGAGGGGGTTACCACATATATTAAAGAGTGACAGCATTAGCTGTCAGAGAAGTCAGTACTGGTTTTCACATTCCTAGTAACATAAGGCACTGTCTCCCATCAAGAGAATCATCGATGTAATAGTACACTGTTTACGAAGGACACTCTCCCTCGTCCCTCCCCACCCCACCATACAATTTTCAATAAACGTGTGAAAATGTTAAATGATTGAGTTGTTTTCAATCATTTAATTAGTGAAGTATAGCAACAGAGAACCTCTTTCAAGAGAAAGCCCACAAATTTCCTGAAAGTTGGATGGATAGAAAAACGTATTTTTCCCATCGATAATAGCAAAAGTACACCTGGATGATAGGAGTCTAATGGTTTCCTTAATGGTGTCCAACTTAAAATCATTTTGTTCAAGACAAAATATAACAAAATATTTTAAAACGTATATTTACAGCGTTTTGTGGCGAACAGATTAATTAATTCATTGAAAAATGTACTTAGAGGCAACAATTGTCATGTTTAAAATATGAAAATATCTGATTTCTAAAAAAACTGGCCACAAAATTTGCCACAGGCTTGTTCAAGAAATGGGTCAAAGAGTACAGAAGTTTGACTGCATTAAGTCTGTATGTAAAATACATGACATGCTTGTATTTCAACAGTTAATGTCCAAAGGAAAATGCATCACCGCTTATATAGTCACAAGACAAGATTATGTGACCACTACTTATCTCTCGTTTAACGCTAGAGCTGAAATGGCACCTAAGTCAACACTGATGGTTTTTATTGTGCATGGTACGGAAATCATACCAGATGCTATTTCATTTGAGGCCAAGGGGCCCTACACACAAAAGGTAAGTTGTTCTATTATTGTAGCTTATATATTTTGAATAAATGAATTGAGCAAAATTTGCTTGCCTCTACTGGTAGCCAATACTTTAAATCGTATGGAAAATAAGGACAATTATTTTCGTAAACATACATACTCATTCATAGGTTAAAATAAAGCGAGTCAGAAAAGAGTAATATTAGAAGCTAGAACCTAATGGAAAGTCTCTCAACTCCGGATTATTAGAGGTATAAGTTAATCCTAGGCTTATTTGTTTCAACGGTGTATACTCAAGGGTATTTCACTTATACAAGGACGATTTATATTACACTCCTTGCTGTGCCGTAACCAGTATACGGTGGAGAGGAAACCCTTGCATATGCAACCACACCAGGCGGGCAGGTCACCGCTATTCACGCCCTCAAGTACCTCAAGTATACTGGGCTGCTCAACCGGTACACCAACGGAGCATCAGAAGTGCAGGAAGTTCTCACCCAACTCTTCACGCTATAAGAAAAAGGGAGATAACTTACAATGCATTACGACATCCCTGTAGATCGACTGGGTTATGCCCCTTTTCGAGGGGAACTTTATCAGCTGGTGAATTAATAAATGGACACAAACCAAATTATACCTACTCTCTGAAGCTCAACTAAAAAAACCACCAGGTTATTCAGGCTTGGGTCAAGGCATTGGTTTACATGCGATCGTTTCGATGCATGCCAATGCTAAATAAATACTATTGAACTGTCTATTGCCATCCTGAATTCACATGTAGGTATCGATGGATTTTGACGCCGCTGAAGTGAAACCTGGACAAAAGGTTAACCTAACAATTCGAGCGAAACCTGGATCATTGGCAGCCTCATTGGTAGTGGATACAGGCGTCATTCAGTTAAAGCCCGGTTTCGATATTTCAAAATCACAGGTATGCATTTAGGTTAAGGTCTAGCTGGACCCCTTGGTCGATTTTCGGAAAACCTGTTGGGTTTAGTCGATAATTGACAAGAATAAATATCTGTACCATATATATGTGTAAAAATAAATTCTAGAATACTCAGGATTAATAATATGTGAATTTGGAGAAAATCCCATTATTATATTTAAAAATATAGCAAAATGAGTAAATGTCGACATAAAAAATAGAGTGCGTTTTTCATGGCTTATTATAACAGTAAGACAAAATAAATTAGTTGACCTACTAAAATCGTCCTTGAACTACTAAACGTTGATCGATCATAGTACATTCTTTTGCCTGCCCAACCTTCCAAAGTCTTGTAAAAATGTTAAATACAACTTTCAGAAAACATTAAAAAACCCAATGACGAATTTAAAAAAATGTGGCACCGTTTACTAGATGGAATTTGTAATTCACTCTGTGTTATTCGCTCTTGTTTCTTGTTTTCTTTAATAAGGTATTGAAATCTAATTTGACACTTTTCTATGTAATGCCCGAAAATTACAGTTGTTTCCATGGTAAATGTACAACAGTACTTATATGCATTTATAGGGCCTATATATTTTCATGTATTTTACTAACTTGTTTGTATATATACTCATTGATTAATGATAATATATTTTAAAACTGGATATTTTGATTGTTTTGTTTGGTTGATGTGAACGTCGTACTCAAGGGTATTTCACTTATATGACGACGGATTGTCCACTTTACACTGTTCCTCGCCCTATTATGGTGGAAAACCGGGAGGAAACCTCGTACAAACCACCCGCGACTCGATCCCGCGAAGGGTACATCGAAGTAGGCTTTAGAAAGCGCAGTCGCTAACCACTAAGCCAGGGCCGCGGGCCCTGGATATTTTGAAACCGACAGGTTGCAGTACTGTGAGTCAATGAAAAGGGTGTGTTGGGAGAGCAAAATACTAAAATATTGTTTATACCACTCAAACTAAAAATCCATGAGTATTTATAGTGTCATGTCGTATTAAAGCTGACAACGTGTTTTGGAAAAGGGACGTCTAAGTGTTATCGTAACATGCATTATATGTCGAAGCCCACGTGTTGAGTACATGTCAATATTGAATGATTGTTTTGCACAGATTTCAACATTTCTCAATTCACTGGATCACGGAAGCTCGGCCTACGGCAATACAAAGGACGCCCGCGATCTCATCAGGGTAAGTCTTGTACAGCAAGAGCAAATCAGGTTGTAGTATTGGTGCTTTGCGGTTAACGTAATTGTTATAAACTTAAGTTAGGTGTCAAGTCCATTAGTTCCACTGAAAACCTAGTACACAAGTAGTGCAACTCCGAAGAACGAAAGACTTATTTTGACAGTCAAAGTATTTACATGTATTTCATACGTCGGAGTAGTACGACTTGTCAATACAACCAGTTTGTTAAAATAGCATTCTGTATTCAAACGTAGCTTACACTTGAAGCTGAGATGGCAGCCTTTATTTCCCCAAATGAAAAGATTTTGACTGGAAGCGCTAATATTGAGGTACCGCCCCACCCACTCCACATAACAACACCCTGTATAATATGTAATTTATTTCATTCATATGGCAGCATGCCAGCCCAATTTCCTTGAGAAAATCACTCCAGATGCCAGGCCAAGAAAAACAAAAACAACAAATGAAATTCCCTTAACTCAATACACTGAAACCGCATATGAATCGGCTACGTGTTGCCCGTTGATTCTGGGAGCACCAGAGCAACATAAATCCCAAGCCCTGTTAGGTTACCAGTTGGGGTAATTGTATTTAAAAGATGCAGATCGGAAATCAATTTCCTGAGAATAGGTAAATAAAGAAAATAAACAAAAGTACTCGAAGAGTGTATTTAACACAACAAAAATCCATTGGAGTTTTGCTTGAAGGCATTTTTTTAAATCGCTGATGTCTTCTTTATGACTTTCGTTTAATAGAAGCGATGGTCTTACGTGGCGGCGACCTGGACAGTTAAAAAAAATGGTATTCGAGTTACGATGTAAGGAGCAGAGCAATCAAAAATAAGCATTTAATACATCTATGTTTCTTGTACATGTATTTTCGTTATTTTTGGGGATAACGCTTTCTTAGTTTGAACAGATTCTAGAAGGCTAGTCACCTAGAGTCTAGATAGCGGACATTCACTACCCCCTCTGGTAGGATAGTGACACAGCTCCCAAAGCTGAACGCAATGAATAATTTTTGTGTCTTTAGAATTTTCTGAACTAGAATCTGTTCAAACTAAGAAAGTGTTATCCCCAAAAAATAACGAAAATACTGTTAATCTTTACTTTCTAAAATACACAAAAAATATTCATCTATGTTTCTTTTCTACGCAATAAAGAAACTTGTGAATTAATTTGCAGGAAGCCGGTGTTGGGTTTAGCACCGATGGTTTCGTTTACGTGTACACACCCCCAACTTATAACCAGTACGGACCATACTATGCAAGTTGTAAGTACCCCCAATACGTACGATTTATTTCTTGTAAATGTTATCGAATTCCATTAGTTCGATTGTTTTTACATATGAGTTAAAGTCAGTCTTTGGTTTACAGTGTTTAGGTTGTTGCTATACCAATTCATAGAGATTCCAATCACACTGTACTTTATACTAGTAGTATAGAGACACGAAGTCACCGGATAACCCATCTTCGAGAGCCAAGATTAACTTAAGACATCTATGTATTAACCTTGGCACATTACAAATCTATACCGTGTTATCGGAGTCGAATTAGAGCACATAACCTTGTCTCATCTTGGGTTTTCCCCTAAATCCACCGGTCAATGGAATAAGCCGATTCAACGACAGTAGGAGACTACGGCGACCGAGGGAAAATAATGACGGAATTCAACTTTTAAACATGACCAAAACCAGGTTTTCTGTTCACAAATTAAATAATATTCAAATCCAGTCGTTGTTCTATTACTTAATGTCTCATTTTGAAATGATCAAGTACCATTTAGCTTTTCAGCGCAGACGGGCGCAAGGCCTGCGCAAGATATGGAAGTAACACGGCGACGGTTTTAATCATATGTTGGAGTCTAAAGCTGTTTGAAAAGACTTATCAAAACAAATACACGTGATTGTTGTGCGACAGAACGTCGCTGATAGGCTGGCTCACACGATTTTGGATGTATGCTGCCAATAGAAATCCAGCATTTGAGGCTAAGCCAGAACACAAAAAAGCCATGAAATGTCGCATGGTATCTCCCTATATATCTGTCTATATATGGAGATAACATCTTTTCGGATGATGCAATTAACCCGACAGTTCTAGAGTTTCTCACTAACCCGGGCAATACAAAACAGCCCTAACAGTTTGTGTATTTGATTGATTGGACATCGAGCAGATGAAGAGTTCCATATCTCTAATAGTTTATCATACAATGTAGCATTATTCAAAGATACAGGGTTGGAGGGCACATAACTGTGTCACTAAATATTTTTGTCACTTACCGCCTATTATGGGTTCAGTTATTATTGTCCAATTGTATTTGATATACTGATCTTTCTGGCACATTTTATATGCTAAACGAGAGTTGAAATCGCCCATTAGCCTTGTTATACGGTTCAAGCATATGTTTCCAACCCGCCATTTTCTATTCTGCCGTGACCTATAGACAGAAAGGCCCGAAACTTCCATTTTAGGCTTGGATGAGTAAATTAAACCTGTCTTAAGCCATTAAGTATATATTACATTGGAGATTTGAGTGCTACTTCAACATTCGAAGTAACCAATCACACACTTTGGGACGCAAAAACCTCAGACCAAACCATTTGGACCGAATGTTCGAAGAAATCACCATAGATATCACGCACAACAAAGATCGCCAGAGCAGAACATACATAAAACATAAAGGCTTCTTGTTACCCTTTGGCTCGGAGATTATCAGACCATTAGGAAGCTCTCTCCAACCATCTGCACGCTAAAAAAGTTACATCTCACTGAAAATGTCGTTAAACACAACAAAGTAGGTATATTCAATAAATTAATATCACTGATATGTCTACTGTTAAAGTCGGGATGCCGATGCTGATGCCAGGCACTATGGTACCAACTTCAGGCATGCCAACAATGAACACGCAAAGCCTGCCGGATGTTCGCCCAGCTTTGACAGAGGTTGAACGAATTCGTAACCGATTTATAGAAACGTGGTTGTGGAGAATGACGTGGATTGGGTAAGCCATTTCAATTCATTTTTCAGTGGCATTATTTCCTTATTAGTAACCCTTGACAATAGTTTATCAATAGTTCAAAATAATTATATTTAGGGCCTCAGCTATTTTTCAAGCGAAACCCAACTGTTTTTCGTCCTAAATTTATTATTGTTATTGCATATTTTCAAAGACAATCATCTGTATTGCATTTGCCATCGAATTAGCATAGCCGTTAATTAGTCAATCTGACGTCATTGGTCCACAACACGGTAGTTATATCATCTACTCGTGGCTGTCCCCTATTGTCTGCACTGGTGTATGCTTTCATATAGAGCCAAACGTGAGGGTTCCGTCCCAAAGCGAAACAACAACAACATACAACCGTTTGGTACTAAAAACTGGATTTTTAATACCGCATGTCAGCTGAAAACATGCTAAACATATGTGTTACCAGAAGTCCATTAACTAGAAGTGTGAAACGCCCATATGGGTAGCGCGAACGGCATTGTATCCAAAATCGGCCTATTCAACTACTTGTCAGCCCTCATGTGGCGGACTGGCGAACCATCAGGGGAG
>JAVFBX010195753.1:0-23580 GCA_034783855.1 Mopalia kennerleyi
CACTGGTTTGCATGTCGGCTTATTGGCGTGTCGCTCACAGGTTCACTGGTTTGCATGTCGGCTTATTGACGTGCCGCACAGGTTCACTGGTTTGCATGTCGGCTTATTGGCGTGTCGCTCACAGGTTCACTGGTTTGCATGTCGGCTTATTGACGTGCCGCTCACAGGTTCACTGGTTCGCATGTCGGCTTACTGACATACCGCTCACAGGTTCACTGGTTTGCATGTCGGCTTATTGACGTGCCGCTCAAGGGTTCACTGGTTTGCATGTCGGCTTACTGACGTGCCGCTCACAGGTTCACTTCTATCGTCGAAGTGAAATACCATTGAGAACGAAGTTAAAATCAATCAAACGAACAAATGAAATTTGATACTGATAACATGTAGCATTCTAAATTAAGCTTTTTACTAGTAGTTCTGAAAATTTCACTACCGATCCCGGTTTTACTTGTATGTAACGTGTCCGTATAAAGTACATGTATTAATACCTCGTTGAATTGAATATAATTTCACATGAAATCAGTGTTATAGTATTATATATGAATGGCTGCTAGGACTGTTACCATGAAAACAACACTTGTGCAACCACTTGACATACATGTAAGAAGTATATTAGCCTATAAGACTATTTGTAGTAAAACACTTTGAATTCAAATTAGGATTAATGAACTGTACAATCTCAAAACGAGATACATACTCAACACGGGATTAATGAATTGTATATACTCGACACGGGCTTAATGCACCGGCTGTACATACTTAACACGGGCTTAATGAACCGGGTGTACATACTTAACACAGGCTTTATGAACCGGCTGTACATACACAACACGGGAATAATGAATCTTATATACTCGACACGGGATTCATGAACTGTGTAAACTCTACACGGGAATAATCAACCGGCAGTACATACACAACACGGGATTAATGAATTGTATATACTCGAGATGGGATTCATGAACTGTGTATACTCAACACGGGATTAATGAAACAGCTGTATCTACACAGCACGGGATTAATGAATTGTATATACTCGACACGGGATTAATGAACTGTACATACTCAACACGGGATTCATGAATTGTGTATACTTTGCACGGGATCAATGAACCGGTTGTACATGCAGAACATGGGATTAATGAACTGTACATATACTCAACACGGGATTAATGAACTAGCTGAAAAAATACTCAACATAGGATATATGAACTGTCTCTACATACTCAACAAGGGATTAATGAACTGTGCAAGTTTAACACGGAATTAATGATCTGTACATGTTCAAGTTATTCAACAGAGAATTAATGAACTGTATACAAACTCGGATTAATGAATTACTTCTTCAATACGGGATTAATGAACTAGCATATTCAACAAGGGATAAATGAACTGTAAAAACTTTTAACGGGATGAATGAATGAACAAGCTCAACACTGTGTTAATAAACTATACAAACTCAACACTGGATTAGTGAACTGAATATACTCAACACGGGATTAATGAACTGTACACATTCATGACGGGAGTATTGAACTACATGTATATGTACCCAACACGGGATTAATGAACTGTATATACTCAACCAGGATTAATGAACTGTACAAAATAAACACGGGATTAATGAACTAGCTGTACATACTCAACACGGGATTAATGAACTATACATATTCAGCAAGGGGTTAATGAACTGTTAAAGCTCAGCACGGGATTAATGAAATGTACAAATCAACACTAGATTAATTAACTGTACAAATTCAACACGGTATTAATGAACTATATATACTCAAGACGGGTTTCTATGAACTGTACAAGCCTAAAACGAAATTACTGAACTGTGCATAGTCAACACAAGATTAATGAACTATAACTACTCAACTTGTGATCAACGAACTGTGCATACTCAACATGGGATTAAAAAAATCGTATATACTCAATATGTGGTTAATAAACTGTAATGAACTGTGCATATTCAATGCGTGAATAATGCACTGTACAAACTGAGCATGGGATTTATGAACTGTAAAACCTCAACACGGGATTATTGAACTGTACATACTCAAAGTGGGACCAATGAACTCCTAACAATCCCGGAACATGGACGAATCAAACTGTGTTTTTTTATCTCTGTTATATTTCTCCGCGAATATTTTGTGGATAATGGTCAAGTTGAGCCGATAATCACCGTATGCGACAAGTTGACGGTTAGGTGACACGTATGTTCCTTGGCGTTTTTATTTTACAAACATTGAGTCAATTCCAATTCAGTTATACAACTAAAGCACATTAACTAGGATAGAATAGGCATATCTTACTTTCTGTTAAGTAAAAATCGAAATATTTCTTTCCTTGAATCGTTGTTATGTCAGTGAGATGGAATCATGATCAGCTGTATGGTTGCACTAGCCAGTATAGTAAAACGTGTTGGCAGGAGACGTGATATGTTTGCGTAATTACTTCCTTTTCATTACCACGTCGCTTATAATACGGCATGGTCTAATACAAGTTTATACTACTGTTATAATTATTGCTATTAAATATGCGCATTCCAGACTGTTAGAGAATCACCCTGCAATCTAAATAGCCAATATTTAATTATTGCTAACCGTTTCTGTTTGTTTCACGACAAGTCCCCGAAAAGCTGATAGTTAAGGTCCAATGTTGGATCAGCAAATAAAGTGACATCAGCTTGACTTAGTTTGGCGCGTTGTGTGTGGTAGATAAGGCTTTCCACATTAGCTATTTGTAATTCGAAAGAATGTTATCAGCATTACCGCTGCCATAAAAACAATTATCGCCATCGATCTTTAAATCACTGTCTCTTATTCACAAGCCCCCTCCCCTCCTCCTGATGTCCCCATATACACATATGGCGCATTTGTTTGGAATAACGCTATAATATCGCCGTGTACTTTACATCGATTGTCTAAATAATGTACTGGAATAACGATACAAGATAGACATTATTAATCCAGGTTCGAGTATTGTTTCTTTTTGGTTAATGACATTTATTCCCTGCGGCATATGTAATAGTGTGTTCTGCTTTTAACTGTGTTGTTCTAACGTTGTGATTGTCTCGCGAGTTTGCTATTACATGGAAGGTATAAGTATTTAATAGATTCTTAAATTATTGACCTGCATACAATTAGTAAGTACTAACCGTTGTACATTTGGCAAAAGATGGACATCACTATTCCAATGTAATTTTTTTACGAGCAGACAACTTGCTCAGATATATTATAGTTGTCTGATAGATATAGATTATCAATATTTTCAAAACATGACAGGTGCCCGTGTGTGTGTTGAAAAGTCGGGAATGCACACGGATTACTTTGTCATTGTTAAAACTGAAAATTATTATTCCCATAGAGTTTGACCCAGTATATGCATAGAATGGCAACATAAGTATGAAGGTCAATATGCTTATTGTATTGATTGAATAGAGGACATTATGGTGCGTATATTTCATGTTGCTATTGAGGCAGATATACGCTTGAATGACAGTTCGCTTTCTGACGAGATTATTCCCATTTATACTGTGATTGATCGATGTAGGAGCTTATTGTTTATGGTTGTAACGCACAACATATGTGTTTTTGTTCATGATGCTTTCTGCGGGTTTTGCTTTGGAACAGTATACAATTAACTTCCCCAACATCAGCTCACTATATATTACACAAAATAAAAAGCAACACCGTGGATTCATTCCGCAATACATTCCCTGTGCCATTTTTTGTTGTGTTTGGCTATTATATACAACTATTGGATATTCATACGATATAGTTGCAGTAGATAAGGCCTATTTCCCGTTTATAACCCTGATAACGCCCCACCCCCTGCAATCATATAGTTAACTTGTTATCTTTAATTATATACATACTGTCGTTCAAATCTAACGTTACTCACTGTCAGTGAGATGTAATTAATCATCAATGTATAAACTTATATTGAAAATCCAACGGTTAGTTAACACGTTAAGTTTTCAGTGATATGATTTTGCAGCAAACATGAAAGTCTTGGTAATTTTATGCTAAACATAAAAATGAATGTCATGTATAGTTAATGTATAACAAATTCAATATATGCAGAAGGTGTGTTAAATTTGTAAAGGACAGTACGACATGGGTGAGCAAACTGTGGTAGAGAGTCGTGGTGAATTCCTTACAGTGAAACAGCTTCTCCTGGAAACACGTTCACCTCTTGTTGAATACCCATATCTAAATAGAGATCACGAACACACCCATTGTGGGGTGTTCAGTCCGATCATGACACACACATGTCATTTACCTGGTAATTAAATTCAATCATAAAGCATTAGACTTAATCTGGAGTTATGGTATATATAGTGTTTGACCCTAGTTAGATTCCAGGTGGGGACAAGTAAAACGTTTTAAATCTACAATAAAAAGTATATGAGTTCATCGATCGTCGTGTAACTATGAGTATATGAATAGTGTAGACCTATGACTCACAGGGGCTGTAATTTAGCGCAGGTATTGATACCATGGGCGACTGCCGACAATCTTCCAGGAAGACACATTCCTTGAAATTATGTGTATGCATGTCAAGCACACATATCGTCAAAATTGATTTGATGAATCAAGAGGAAAGAAGTTCGTGACACAGACCATGTTGTAAAATCAATCCTTTTTTTGTACAAGATATTAAATTAATTTGAAGTATACTTAATCGAGTTGAAAATGAATCTGTCAATACTTGAATACATGACAGCACGTGCGCAAATCTATTAACTTTGAATCACCAGTTGTTTCCCACATGCATTTTTTTTTATAACTTCAACAAATAAACCTCAAATTTATTAATATGGTAATGAATATATAATTTGTGTTCGAAAATGATTTTTCAGAATAAAAGTACACCAAAGAATTAAATAACACTGCAAATTAAAACCGGTTTCACTTCGGCATCAGTGATGATATTAATAGAAAATAGGAAATCGTTCAGTTTTGACTATGTATGCAAAGACTGAATCAATTATCAAGATATTATCTTTAAAATTTAATTACCAGGTATAGGATAATACTTAACAAATGATCTGACATAAGGTCTAAGTATAAAGACTAATGAATTCCAGAACTAATGATATTAGCAATCTGAGTGAGCAGGGTTTTCTGTAGGCAGCATAGACAGGGTAGTGAAAGAAGGAATGCATAACCGACTCTTCCTTTTAATGGCATAAATAACCTGGAGCTGGACGGAGCCAGAAGAATATCAATTAAGAGTTGTTATATTGAATTTAACAGGGGGATATCATTTCTTTTTAAACGTTTCGAGAGATTAACAATTTATAATATCCAAGCTTAAAGTATTCCAATTTTTGCTCGTTTCAGGACAAAATGATTTTCGAAAAGATTCTGTTCTCGTATATAGGACATGAATATTTGCTTGATTTCGCAAAGAACAGTAAGAATGTTGGCGAACTCTAGGCATACACACATCTGCTAAATAGTTCGGCACCAAATTTTTGAATCTTAAACATCATATGAAACCGACGCAGGCGTCATCTCTCTTTAATATTATTTAAACCTGTCTAATTTAGCAATGCTAAAGTGTTAATACCTACCATAGCCAAATTTGTGATCGTAAACCGAAAAACTGGAAATGTTTCTTTGCAAATAAATGCATGTTCAACCCTGCAATTGGCTGGATTGAAATGTAAGTCGAATTCTGTCCAAGATACCGTTTCATCCAGATTGTGTAAGTTGGGGAACCATCTCACCAACACGTGTTTGCTTTAAGTCCTACATATGTGACTAGTTGAAACCCCCGCTTTCCATAAGTCATTAATTATTTCTAGTTCTAAGTGGCCCAACATAGCCACATGTTTCAGGGAACGAGTTTATACTGTGAGGTATGGCTGAAAATCATCCAATTACCTTATATCATAATCACCTATCAATTCTTTATTCCGCTAAATCTGGTAGATATTGATTTGATCTTAAGTTAATACATAAGACTATGTTACCCTAATATGTGAACTTGAAACCTCTGATGCGACTAGAAAGGGTAGGTTGGGTTCTAACAAGTTCAACAGAGAACCGTCTCGCATATCTGAAATAGTACACAGAGAATGTAAATAAATACTCTTTTGTGCCTTAACACTTAAGGCGCGTATATTTTATCAGCACTCGTAACCATTTCACGTATTTATAACCTCAAGGATCTATAGGAATCAATATATTGAGCTCGACAAGATACTGTCATATTCAATCGGCATTAGGACTGCCTCAGATGAGTGACCTCAAACTCAATCACCTGACCTATTTACTTCGGGTGGCCATCATGAACAATCTATTGAAGCGTTAGGTGGAAGGTGTATTTATCCACCTCTCAAAACATAAAAAGGGAGCAAATTAATGGGATTGGTTGGAGCCGGAAAATAGACAGCGTTAAAATCCACACATCCTGAGATTTTTCTGCTCCGTGGCATTAAGAACATCAATTATAGTGGGCTGTTAAAACACCCCGAGCTGCTTCCGATCACGACCTCCACTTAGATCCCTCCTCACGATTAACCAGCATCACTGTTGACGAATGTTGTTTGTAGCTCGATTCAATGACTGTATTTTGGTACTATTTCCTCCCAGGCCATCTACATTATATCTTGATATGTCACTGCAGGTAACACAGTCAGGAGAAAAGGCTCTTAAAGTTGCAATAACACCGGACTACTTTAGACATCTTCTCCAACCTCTGATTATGTATAACCAGACTCAAATCGTTACCAATCAGTCTAAGTGTTTGGTTAACAGAAACTGGAGTCACTTTGACGCATCCGGTCGGGGATTTGGACAAAATTACTTATAACCGTGGAGAGAAGCTTTGGGGTGTGTGTGGAGGATAATCATACATGATACGTCCCGATATATGCTATTAATGTAGGGCGATATTTTAGGTTTCTTTATGAAGGTAAAATAGGACTACATCAGCTCTTAATGACAGTTCAGATAATGTCACATGTATTTGTTATGAATTAAGGAAACTGAATGTAAATCGTCTCTATTCCATACTGTCTCGGTGTATCTGCTAAATACTCCAGGTGGCGCCGTGAATCAGTCGGTTTGCGTTTATATATGTGGAGAGAATTTAACTTAAGCCAGCTACGTGTAGCTATACACTATTATCTGTGTATTAAACACAACTGGAACAATTAAAGCTGTCTACGCCTATGATTACTTAGTTTCCCTGGAAATATCCTTGGGAAAACGCTTTCTATTTCCCAGTTTCATCAGTTCACCTCTGTGTTGTATTAGTTGAAATAAATGAAATTCATTTACACCTGCAATTCGAAACAATAAGCGAGATACAAAATTAACCTTAATTTCAACTACAAAATGAATATATTCGTCATTATCAACAAGACACCCCTCCTTTCGGTGATATTGATAAGGTGAATTGCTGAATCATGGGCAACTCCGAAATAAATTAAGACATTCTCATGTTATTAGAAAGCTGCCTTGGTCCTCACAACCATGCACCCATGACCCAAACGTACTATTGAAGAGATCAAATATATAAAAAAAAGAAGTAGTTATTTTCACTGGTTACAAATATGTGCGTTATGAAGAGTCTAATATATAACTCATTCGACAAAATCATTTTCCTATTTCAACTAAATAGGTTTTCTCTACCATAGGGGGAATTGTTTTTTGTTTCGTTTTGCTAGCCATTTTCCTTCAATCTTATATTTCGTAGTCACGCAATGCGTTTGCACCATGGGGAATCACCGTTTTGCTGTACATGACGGACATGCCACAAAATCAGTGTGAATAATTTGGTCCCTCGGTGTTTGGAAGCATATTGAAGCTTTTAGCAATAATCGAACATTTTTTTTAATCCGAGTGCTTATTTTTACAATATAAGAATCGACATTAGTTCAGCAATCAATCAGTCAATCAATTTATCAACAATGGCTCAATGAATCAATCAAACATTCAACCCTCCAACTAATCAGTCAATCAATTAATCACCATCGTTCAATAAATCAATCGACCATTCAATCAACCAACCAATCAGTCAATCAATTAATCAATAATCGAACAATGAATCAATATACTATTCAATCCACAAACCCATCATACAATCAATGAATCAATCGATCATTAAATCCACCAACCAATCAGTCAATCAATTAATCAATAATCAATCAATGAATCAATATACTATTCAATCCACCAACCCATCATACGACCAATGAATCAATCGACCATTAAATCCACCAACCAATCAGTCAATCAATTAATCAATAATTAATCAATGAATCAATCGACCATTAAATCCACCAACCAATCAGTCAATCAATTAATCAGCAATCAATCAATGAATCAATCGATCATTCAATGAATCAATCGACCATTCAATGAATCAATCGATCATTCAATGAATCAGTCGATCATTCAATCCATTTGTGTAAAACTATCTGGTTGATGAACCCTATGTACCAAATCTATACAAATCATTGTGACTGCATTATTTCAGTGATTATAGTTAGAAGAATGTAATCTATTCACAAACATGTAAGATTGAAACAGGTTGAAAATGGAAATAAATGACAGGGATAATAATGTCACATAAATAGTGTCCGCCAAATTCAGAGGGGCTGTCTTGAGGATCCTGGTTACATTCAATCACACTGTAGTGGAAACAAACATAGCCATTAGACCCGGACAGTGGCGTGTTACCCTCTACAACAACATCTATAATTAACTCTCCGCTCCTGGGAATTGAGCCTGAATGAAAACAAGGTGAATATGGTGTTTTCACTGTTTTGGGATTTTTATGGTGCTATATATATTTTGTTTGTTTTTTAGCCAACGGATATGTCGGTGGAATTGTAATTTACCTTTGTAAACCATGCACAGTCACACGAAATAATGTCACACATCTAAAGCTAGCGTGTATAGTCAAATGGAAAAATATGAAGCAGCATTTTCAACCAAGAGTAACATTTTCGAAAACAAAAGGCAATCTGTAAGTTTAATTGATCTTTTAATAGAATGTGTATCTCCGCCCATATACTTCATATGCAAATTACCATATACTTCATATGCAAATTACTAAAAGACTCTGATATTAAGTAGAACATCTTTTTCACACGTCACCTCGAGGTGACGGCATACACCACTAAAAAATAACCATCTGCATAGATCAAGAAAAACTTACGATACACATATAATATAACATACATACGGATTGCACTATTTGTACCCACATTTTAAAATAAAATCATTATGATATCACGATAATTTATTTTCTTTTGGTATTCAAATATATTCATTATTTTGATTTAATTTGAGATTTAAAGCCGTATGTATACATAAAGACAGGAAAAGATAAAAACGCGTCATGCAGAAAAATAAATTTAAAAGGCATAACATCCATTATGTTTTTGTTCAGGAATGAGCTTGAAGTTCTGGATTTGAGCAAATATGTTGCTTTTGAACGGTCCGTTTATGTTTTTAGCTAAACATACAGGCAACTTATAAATGAAAAAGTCGTCATTTTGGCCCTAAAACGCAATGTTTTGGGAGTTTTTGATTAAGGAAGTATAATCAATATCGTATAGGGTCTAGTTGTTATCTTAGATATTGTGCTGATTGATGAAAAGGATACTACTGTGTTAGGCACAAAACATAGGACTATCGTCTTAATTAAATGAAGACGTATGTACTACTCAATAAGTCGTGATCCATCCAGGCAGAGTCAATTCATTCAAAAAAATATCCAAATGGATAAGAACAGCGTCTGTTTGCTGTTGTCCATTGCTATGTCAATCCATGTCCATCGTAATAGATTTCGAGCACTGGAAAACGGCCAAGAAAGAATTCATTATTCTATCGATGTCTTCGGCAGACTTTATCACGTCACCCCAACCCGAAAATGACTCTCAATATATTCTTCTAGTTGGATCGATCTCTATTTAGGGATTATATAGGATTCTATTAAATAAGAAGAGTTGGTATAGTTGGCGCCTTTTAAAGTCGACCAGCTGCAATCTGAGAGTGTGGTATTCTGGAGTTAGCGTGAGGTCAAAGAAAAGGAGATCCACGTATTTATCACCTTAGGCCCCTCTGGTCAATTCGGACTCGGAGAGCTCGATCTCATTTACCCAGGCTTTATTCCGTAAGCTGCTGTAAAATCCACTTTAACTAGGGACATGAGTAACGGGCTTATTGGGGATGCAACTGTGTGCTAACGTTGACGTTGATCTTAATAATTATTTATTTTTGAACATTACATATCTTACCTTGTTCTTATCGAACATTGTCCGTTAAGACGTAGTAGATTTTATCTCAATAACAGTTCATTCCTTTTCTTGTCACTTTTATCAGAATCTCTGAGAAAGATCTCCGAATACACACATGTCGTTACAATAACACAGTTTAATTTGTGACTGGATTTAATATGGCTATCATTTATAGAAGTCAGGGTTACGCTGGTCATTTGACAGCCTCGATGGTCAATAGGAACCATAGTGGGAAGACAGTCTATGAGACCACTTAAGCTTGACACGGGGGTGACGTGTTGCGGTTCAGGACACTTCTACAGTGACTGGCCCTTTAACAAACCAGCAAGACGCCCGATCGCTTTAAGTAGATAGGACAGCCAGATAGGCTAATTGCTGTCTACAGTCCGAATGAGAAAACATTGTTAGTGGCTGTGACAATAGCACATAAACATATCAGCCAGTGTCACGCCTGTTAAACGACCCTTCAAATGCGACCGGTTGCGCAACTAAATGGACCTGGACTGTCCTTGTGTTTGACGGTTGAATTGTGTAGTGATTATTATACCATTTTGAAATGTGTTCACTATAGTAAAAGGAATGTGAGATCAATATTTACCGATATACTCAAGTCAGGTATTTGACAACAAGTGGATTAAAGATAGTGGCACATGGTAGAGTTGGTGATTTCCACTGGGCAAGCAATGGTACACTGACCACATGTTATTCCTCGGGTCGAAGACGGCACACCCACAAGTCCGATGAACTGGTCAAGAGTTAGGAGCAGTGGATTTATTACTGAACCCGTGTGAGAATTACATCTGTTTAAGATAACCCCTTAGTCATATTTCTATGATTATCGGGTTGAGTAATAACTGTGAGTTAATGGTCATGTAAAGCACGCGCAGCAGATCAAACACAACCACATGCACCATCATGGATAACCAGTGCTCTCTTACGGTAGGCCATCTCATTAATATCTCTACAGCTAAAAGGAATAGAATAATGAGCATATGTTTAGGATTTGTATGTGAATTGGCAGTTGAAGTATTCATAGATTTTTATTTTCTGTCAGACTCAAACTTGTGTTTTTGGGATATATCTTTGGGTATATCTTGTGGAAGTAAGTTGTGGAATACAATGTACAGTAAACGTGGTTTTTGGTTGGCGTGTTATGGAAGCTCTATTGGTATGTAAATCTTTAATCACTATCTAGACTATACAGCACCTTTCACTCAAGGAAAACATGTATTCCCTATCTCGGTTTTGAATGATTGCATTTATTAACACCGTTGCAGTGAATGTATTCCGTATATAGCAACATGGATTTCATCTCAACTAATACGATGAATGTGACTTACTGATTAATTAAAGAGGGATTCTAGTGGAATATGGTTATTAGTGGGGCCATACAGAAAAAAATCAACCAACCTTAATGGTGTTAGGAGTCACGCATCGAATGCGTGTATACCTTTCATTATGATTAGACAATTAACCTAAGCGTGGGAATGATTATTCAAGTCGGCTTTCTATCCTATACGTTTACGTTTGAAAAGAGCCAATCTGCGCTGAAAACATGCTAACTGGGCATGTTTAATTATACCCATAGTTCTCGGTATATCATATACTCTGATATGTTGACGTTGACTTAATCAGTATGTGCGGCTATTTCTTCACCTCTTCGATTTAGCTGATTTTTACCTTATATTCATCTAGGGACTAAGTTGTGATTTATCATGATATTACGAAGTATTAAAGTGACTTGTATTATGATTTTACGGAAGGTGCTGTGACTGTGCTTGCTATTTACGTGTGTTGAGTTGAAATTTATTTAGAGTTTGTATGGTGTTTCTACGAGAACTTTAATAGCTTTAATGTAAGCTATCGGGTTTAAACCGGTTGGGACTAATAGGTTACATAACAAAAAATGTTACTTGAAATATTTCATTAAAATAAGAAACTACAATATTTAATGAATGAATAAACGTTCGGTCAATGTCTTTAAACGGTCAGATTGGCTGTGAGATCTCATTATGTGGTCACACATAGCTGGGTTCTATGCTTTCTTGTCAGTCTATTTATACTTTGTCGCTACTCTCTTGTAGATCTCCGCTGGACGGCTGTCTCTCTACAGTTGTTTCACAGGGATACCGGGACACATATCAGTCATGTGGGGAGAATCGGGACGCACCAATGATGTAACTGTCTTACTCTGATAAGATGAAACTTACTAGTCGCTATTTCATCGGCCTGATGTGGAAATGTTCTTGTATAACAGTGTTATGTATTCTGATCAGTTTCCATCCAACACAATGTCAGAGCCCTCCCAAAAGAGCCATCAAACTGGGTTTCTTACCAGCATTAACGTGCGGTTCTGTACCCAGTTTTGAGGACTATACATTTCATCATAAACAATGTAGAGCCGTTAGTAACAGATTCGCAGGTGCTTTACAAGCAGCCATTGATGATATAGAGAGAAGCAACATTCTGCCTTCAGTCAAAATTGAATTTCAATTACACGACACGAAATCGGATAGATTGGAAGGGATTCGCGAAATGACTAGGATGTACTGGAATAATACTGTGGCATTTATCGGACCTGAAGGTTCGTGTGCTGTAGCCGCCGTGGTGGCCTCCGCCTGGAAACTCCCAATGCTCTCATTTGTAAGTACCATTTCTTCTCAAATTACCAATGTAATATGTCTTAGCTTGCAAGTGATCAGCTCGGTGTAGTTTTTGAAATTTTAATCCGAGCTTCGTTTTCTTTCAAATTGTAGGCTTCTTGTAGCAAACGGTATTTTTATAATGTACATATATTTTACACCTTGATCACCACTCATGATTTTTTTGTTATTCTGTGATTTTTTGCATATCTTCCCTAATGTCGAGAAGGAGCTGTGTGGGTATATACATGATGTGTTGATTTAGTTGTTCTTTGTATCGATCACTAAAATTTTGTTCATATTTCCAATAATGTGGTAATTATATTACCACCACCAGTTTATCAAACCAATATATGCAGCTCTTATTATGTCGAAAGGGATTGACCATTAACAGGATTCGTATTGTTTTTGGATGTAAACGTAGGAATCCTTTTAAGATGTAAAATATTTGAAGCCACTGGATACGTATAAGTTTGAAAAAAGTAATAATCTATTACATGAGGTTTATCGCTCACACCTTTTCTCTACATTAGAATTATTTTAACATATATTCTCTTTCACATGTTTTCAATTCTTTTCGTATTTGTGAAATAAATGACCTTATTCAATATGTCTAGAGAGGAATTCCGTTTCTCTGAAATTCTTTCCATATGTGTAAAAACAATGTCATAAGCTGAAACATCTTCTCATATACTATGACTAGTTTCATACTTGTCCATATACTCAGGTTTAAAGTATTTTGCATCTTAACAAGAAGCCTACGTTTACATGTAAAAACAATGCGAATCCTGTCAATCCTCAATCCGCTTCGATGTCGAAAGGGTTGCATATGTTTAATATTATAAAGCTGGTTTTCATATGTGAAAGTGATTTTCACATTCGAAAATCAAAATCAAATGTAAGATGAGTAATTAATTTTAAGTATGCCAGAATTTTAACGATTGTCGGAGAAAACTCACTACTTATCCCGTTATCAAATGAGTCCCACGAAAAACAAGACTAAAATGGGTCACAGAAACAAACGTGTCGAATTCACTGTCTTATCCTTTACTTTGCGTATCTATACTAGTGTGATTTTCATTACAGCTAGACTAAGTTTTTCGATAACAGCTTTTGCAGATATGCTTATGGTTTAACCCATTCTTTCGTGTATATATCACATTTAGGCTATTTCTTTTGTAATACTATAATGCGCATAGTTCGAATCCTGGTGGGGGCATACCGTAAGCTAATTTGGTTTTCTCTGCAATAAAAATACATACAAGCTACAAAAACGAGTATAGAAATAATGCATTTGTAGAATATAGTAGAGTATAGAAGTTATCAATATCAATAGTAGTCTATATTGTATCCAAACTAGAGTGGTCTATGGCGCTAATACCAATACTTTCTAGTGCAATCTCTTACTTTATTTGGTGAGTACGGAAGTAACATAGCCTATTTAACAACATCTGTCGAAATTATACGTGAGTGTTGTTTTGACGTCACTTACATGTAATGGAATATAGGTATAAAGTTCCCTATCGCCGTTGTCTTAACAGGGCTATCAGCTATCTTACAGTAGTCGTGTTACCGTATGGAACGTTAGATGTATGTGTATACCGGAAGGGTCATTTCCAGCGACTTGCGGGTACCGTTTACTAACAAAAACATCAGGCCAAACCCAACATTTCTGGGGCGGCCCTGTCCCCTGGGTCTGGATGACGTCCCTGGTTCATGTCAACGTACATGTAAATCAAATGCAATTTAGCTTTTGTTATTTGATTTAAATCCACTTTGAATCCAGTCTCGAACTGCTCCAATTGATCGATATCGATCCTTCAATCGTGTATTCTTTAATGTCTAGATTGTGGTTTATTTTAGATGCCTGATTTGTTTCTTTGATATATGTTTAGCGACGTACTCACTCGGTTGTCTTTCCATTATGAACCTTCCATCAACTTAGCCAAGGTGCGTTTACCTGAAACAGATTTGTTTCGATACAATGTAAGACCGCTCTCTACCCTCTCATTGAACGCATATTGTTCCACAACTCCGTACCTGACCAGTATTTACAAAATTATTTACGACAGTATAGAAAAAAAACATTATTTATCCCGAGTGAATTTCGCTGTATATGATTGTGGACATGTAGTCTACCAGCGTAAGCTAACGAAAGATCATATAAAAAAGATTATACAAGAAAAAGACCGCATAGATGATAAAGTTGTACAATGTTGAGACTGGCACATGGAAATCCCCTTTAAGTTGTTGATCCCATCTGGGCAGTGATGTATTGTCTCTGAGAGATAATATGGCTGATCTCCATCATAACACTCTTACTCGTTGGCCAATTTTAGCTGGGCTACTTGACCGCGTTATGGAAGGTGTAAAGCCGAGACGAGATCCATCATCCCCTCAGTCTTATTACGGTCAAGTTGAAGCCGAGGAACAATCTCATTATGGTTTTTATGTTAGTCATATCATAGCTCAGATTTATTATACGTTATCAGTTTCGTTTTTGTGTGGGATACAGGTAACAGTTATCTGTTGTATTTATGTCGAAGGGTATGTACCTTTAAGACGGAAGTCTTTTACTATGTTGTACAATTCACTTCCCTCACAATCACAAACACAGTTTAAAAACACACCGTTATAATTATGTTACAAAAAAAGTTATCTTAGCATAAGTCAATCACTTCGCAAACTAAATCTCATTTAGAAAAAAAATAGCATAACCAATAATATCGGACACGTAGGAAAGTACAAACACTAACATGGACAGAGGACAACAAGTTGCTCAAATCATATATTTTATCCTATCCCTTGAGATCCTTTTATTATTTTAGGGCTGATTAATAAATTGTTTGTTTATTCGATTGGAGTTTAACGCCTTACTTAGGATGTTTCACTCACATGGCGGCGTGCCACCTCATTGTGTGAACGAAACCACTTTTGACACCACTGGCAACAAACAAAGACCAGACATGACAAATGCAGGACAACCACAGGACGTAATACAAAGATATCACAAACAGATCGGCTCCATGTAGCCCCAGAGCTCTGAAAATATTATGGTTGCAGGAAGCTACCCACTACCACATCAGCATAAAAGTTTGAGCGCTATTGCATAATTTTACAGAATTGAAAGATACATGTGCTGTAAAAAGGTCAACTTGAGGATAAATGTATAGAGGGACTTAAAACATTCAATCGTTCTTTTATTGAAAGCAAACATCAAATACGCAAAGCAATATGACCGCTAAACGTAATTTTGCGTTTTTTTTTACGATTGTATGCGCTGTCTGAGCACATATTCATGTTGTATTTCACTTGGAATGTATTGTTTTATGTAAGTTTTATTTTCTATGGAAGACAGTTGTGATGGCTTATAGTGATTCACACGTGTAATTACACGATAATAAAGCAGAAATTGCTTCAAAAATATGTTGCCTTTGCACTTTTTATAGCGGGCAATGTAGTATTTAATTGTCAACAGTTTCCTCGTTACAATCCCATTGGACATTTAAGGAAAATTTATTTTTAATTTCTTGGAATGACTGGAGTTGTTGTATTCGGCCGAATATTACCGATCTATGGTCGCCACAACATGTTTGGCAATATCCAAACATGTATCTGTAGTGAACATTACTGCGTCATAACAAAATCTTAGATTAAATTCATACCTTCCTGTTGTTTCGATTGCTGGGATTTAATTGTCCAAATAATACACACCAACGGCTGATGATTTGACAATTCTGAAATGTTTATGCTGCGAACGTCGTAGCTTAAAAATACATTTACTGATGAATTTCAAGCAAGAACTAGAACGTCTTCCAGTTTGGAGAAAAGAAGATATTGCTTGAAACATTTGGTCGCTCTTTTATTATATAACTTACTCAAGTATATCTTGTGGAGATAATAACTTGAAAATAAGTTGACTGATTGGCTTCACAATTAGAGTTTGCCTACTTCCAACGAATACTAGAGTGCGGATTGCTTTCCTAATTCGGTAAGCCAATATGCTATGCACTTTGTTGGTGTTTACTCTGGGAAGAAATATAAACTGTTCTCTAAACTAACTACATGTAGGAAAACGTGATTTTTCAAGGATTTTGCGCTTATCGTATTCGAAATGATCTTTTGTTTGGAGACTGGCTAACTATTTAGCTTGTTCTCAATTTTTTTTTACCAAATTGGATTGTAAAATTACCCTACAGTCCTAACTATGACTAAAAAACACGGAGCAGAGCTTTAGTAAAAAAGTAAAGACAATTGTTAACAATGCTCAGTTAAAAGAAAAAAATATTTAATATATTCCTGTCTTAGTGTTTACACATGAATTCAACCTGAATTGAAATGCGCAGATAATGAAATATTTTTTCACCATAATGATCTACTGGTGGAATTTTGCAGTTCATAGAGAAATGCTAGAAATAAGATTTTTCTGGGCTGCTAACACATTTTGTTTAAATCTATGTTCAAACACAACAACCACACGACGTCAAATTTCATACAGACCTATACAGGTCATAAGGTGACACTGTATGGTATAAAAAAACCAATAGACAAGTACTGTTTCTGACCAGTTACTATATGTTCAGTCAAACTGCCGTGTCTGTCTCTAGAAGTGTATTGCACAATATAAAACCAATATACAACTACTGTTTCTCATCCGTGGCATGTTCAGTTCAGAAACCGTTACGCTGTCGTGTCTGTCCCTAGAAGTGTATTGCACACAACACGCTTAGTTGGAAATGATCTTGCAACTCGAAAGTAAACCGATCCGTCTACTGTCATTGATAGTTTCCAATGGGTTACATCTGCGATCAATCTAATTAAAATCAGGGGCCGAGGTTATAAAAGTTGAGAGTATGCCCAAGATGATATTTCGTGCTCAGGTGAGTAGACTCCGGAGTCCGTGTTCGAAAGCTGAGGTTATAAAAATTGAGAATGCTTTCTGTGCTCAGCTGAGAACAAATCCTGAGCAAGCTCCTGACCATGCTCAAGACCGTACTCAACGGGACTACAGAGTTGTTTGAATAATTAGATGGCTGCAAATCACTTTTAACATATACCTTTTTCGATTCGATTTTGACGTTTATAATGGTCAAAACGTTCTTTAAGTGACAAACATAATCGGCTCGAAGCAGCCGACAAAATCGCTTAGTGCATTTTGACCGTCAATGCTCCACAATAGTGTGCTCAAGAGTTAGAATGTGCATTGATTTTGTACTCCGCTGAGTACGTGCTCAAAACATTTGATAACCACCGAACTGGAGCACAACTCAGGGGAGCACGATCTCAAGAATGTGAGCACGATCTCAAGAATGTGAGCACAGACTCTGATTTAAGTATGCTCAAGTTTTTATAACCTCGGCCCCAGATCTCAAAAACGCTCCACGTGTTTTGTTTGTCGCTATACTGAGATCTAACACAAGTATCTACTTATACTGTTCAATCTGGTCAAATTTACCGTGGTTCACGACAGATAAAAGTTTCAGTTGTCTAATCAAACACAGATAACACCAAATTCAGCCAAAACAAGCATACGTTGTCCAGGTTTCTTCTGTGTTGATGTTTTAATTCGCATGATATAGTAAACAAGGGAAATTCAACTCCACTCAAAGTTTATAATTTAAATGGGGTTTGTTGATTGAGGTTTATCCGTTGGTCATGTAAAATACGCAGTCGGTATTAACTTCATTTTGTCGGCGGAAATCTTCGGCTTTTACAAACTAGAATTGAGAAACGGCTCTGTCATTGGTCAATTTGAGAAACAAATCGACATTTTAAGTAGAGTGATTGCGTGTTTGAGATCCGATGTTAAATAGATGGTATCTGTGATAAAACGATTTCATGTCCCAAAGATTGGCAAGGATTCAACGCCAAGGATTTGGATGTTTCTGTGTTAAATATAGTCTTCTATAAATTGCATCAAAAATACTTTGCCGTTGTTCTTTTTATAGCGGACAATGTAGCAAATAATTATCAGCAGTTTCCGTGTTACATCCGCAGTCCCACTGGGGTATATTTTTGGCATGGTTTCAAATATAGATGCTTGTTGTTAGTATGCCTTTAGGTTTCACGCTATGCGAGAGACTATGTAATCCCTTGGTTTAATCGCTGCTTGACACTGTTTATATTTACACAAAAGATTTGTTTCCCATATAAAAATTAGATCCTTGAATAATAATGGTTTTCTTATTCAGAAATGCGCAGATGAGAGACCACAAGGCCTTGAAGAGAATCAGAAGACATTTGTTCAGATCCAGCCATCCACAACAAAAGTATCGCGTTCAGTAATCGCTCTTATGAATCATTTCAACTGGACACGCTTTACACCCGTCGTCGAAAACACCTCTGTCTGGCTGGACACATCTAAGGTGCTGGCTGCCTTAGCCGATGAGAATAGTATCATTATGACAGAGAAAAACATCTTCAATTATATGGACGAGAGTAACGCTGAGGAGTTAACAGAAATAGTCAAGACAACTTATAAGAAAACTCGAAGTACGTTTAAATCATTTTAAAACAAAAGCTTAAAAGAAAAACGTATATAAGTGTGATATGATTTGACGTAGATATATAATTGTTCATGTCGCCATTGATTGATTTGCATTGTTGGCGGACAGAGCCATAATTATACCGAGTTTCGACGTCGTACGATACAGTGATCTCTATGTTCTCGTTTGTGTATTGAAGCATAAAATAGTGTCACACATTGCATTTGTTGTATGGGTAAATTCTCATATTTGGTGCTGGCACTTGCATATTTCATAAATTGATATATAAATGCGTAATTCTAAAACTCGATTTTTGTGCAATCTCAGAATTGGGTGTCACCGATACTGGACATCGACATTAGCGGCATTGGCTTGTAAAATAGCTGCTTTCATAAATGTAAAGAATGAGGGGTTGAAAGATGTGGTTGACTCTACACTGCTCATGTCTTTGTTAATGTTTCTCGCTATTCCCATAAGGGACCATACCACTTTTTTCACTCTGAAATTTCTTAAGAGTAACTCGGTTTATTACAATAATTCAAATTGTACAAGTAATTACAGAAATTTGCTAACACCGCATCATACTAAAAGCACACAGATGATATACGTGTGATACACAAGCAGTAGCGTTGTGAATGTACATGTAGAAAGTTTCATTATACTTATCTATCGACAGTGTATTGTATTATCAATATACTGCTGGATCTGACACAATACTATGTGGAAAGGTTACATAAAACGAAGATTTCGGTGTTCGGAATTTTAGTTGTTGTGTATATCATGTCCATAAGACTGTCTGCTTTACGGTTTATGAATGTATTCTTCTCTGTATTTCATGTTTATCGGTTTCTAGTCTGGGCGATCTCGAAGGTGATACTGTATGGTATAGAAAACCAATAGACAACTACTGGTTCTCATTAGTTAGTATATGTTAAGTTAAACTGCCGTGTCTGTCCCTAGAAGTGTATTGCACACTACAAAACAAATAGACAACTACTGTTTCTCATCCGTGGCATTATGCTCAGTTTGATAAACCGTTACGCTGTCGTGTCTGTCCCTACAGAAGTGTATTGCACACAACACGCATAGTTGTGATTGACCTTGCAGCTTGAAAGTAAACAGATCCGCCACCTGTGTTTGGTGTTTTCCAATTCGCCACATTTGCGATAAAACAGTTTCATGCCTCAAAGATTGGCATGGATTCAACGGATTATACATAACACTTTCATTGGCAATGAGATATGACAATTGGTTTGGATTTGAATGTTTCTGTGTTAAATATAGTCTTCTAAATTGAGTCGGTGAACGAACTGTGCAGCAGGATGTGTACACATCTAGTAATAAGAGCTCTGTTTATCTCGTTTCACAGTATACGTATTCCTTGGGGATGAATTTGCCCTGATAGATTTTCTCCGATTTCTCCACGAAGAGGGTTTAACAGACCTTGGACAGTTCGCTGTGATAGCTGTACATGAGGCACCCAACGATCCATCTAAAGCTACAACCGACTATTTCTTAAAAAGTATTTGCAGTTTACATTATTTTTTTTACCCGTTTTCTTAATATTTGGGAATTTAACTAGTCCATCTCTCGTCATTGTTTATTAAATGATTTAAATTATTAAATAAAAAAATATATATTCTATAATTGCATGGTTGAGTTTAATCACTGCAAACCCAATTACTTATTTACTGTTTTAAAATTTATTTTTATTATTGTTTTGCTAAAGCAATGGCGAATGCACTAGATCAGTAACCTCATACCGTTGAGTTTGACAAACCATATGCCGTTTACCACCCCTCGCTTCAACATTTAATAGATCTCAGTGCGTTTGGTTTGTTACAGTTCCGTATGAGACCGAGTCCAATGCTACTGAAGATATTGTATTAGCTTTCCGGAATCTGCTGTTGTTAGCACCTCGAGAACCTAGCAGTACAAACTATCAGGATTTTGAGGATAGGGCTAGGAATTACTCTCGCTCTCCACCAATCAACGGCCCCTATATCCCAGGAATCAAATTTCCAGTAAGATGGAGGAAATAGCAGATCCTAGAGATTTGGCGCCAAAACTTTCTGAGGCCAATTAGCTTTGGTTTCTGTATTTATATTTACTTCACCACAAATTGTTGAACCCCAGCTCGGCCAACTAACATTGTGAAATTATAATTTGTTTTAATTTGATATACCAGTCATATCATCATAGATGTTGTTGACAAAAGCAGTATTCAGCAGTGTATATCTTATATTCTTATCTGCTATTAAAAAAGACAAAAGTCCACCTTTTTTCGAAGTCTCAAGTGAAGTGTATTATTTAAAGCCAATTGAAAGTGATAATCGAGAGCGTTTGTATATGTAAAGGAATACGTTCCCAAAAACATATTTTAGACATTTGTTTTATCAATTATTTCTCACTTAAATTAAAGACCAGAGTGTTTTAGAAATCAAAAGCAAAATTTTCTCACAACAATAGTGATAATACCATATACCTCAAAAAGTTTAAACTGGCTTAACGGTTTTATTTCTGCAAACAAAATGATGTTGTTTATCACTTGTTACTCTCTTAGTGTTTTATATGCCACCAGGTGCATCTGAGTGCGGCGCATCTCTATGACTCTGTTATGCTGTATGCCAGAGCACTTGCGGAAGTGATCAACGAAAACAAGACCGAGAGAGATGGTCTGGCTATATTCAGTAAAATAAAAGGAAGACCATTCCAAAGTGAGATAATTTATTTATTCATTCTTATTTATTGTGACTTTAATCCATTTAAACTTACACTTCCGAATTGATTCACCCAAATATGATCAGATCAAGATCCATGCCAATCAAAACTTATAACTAAAATGCGTATTGGATCTTAATGTCAATATTAAGCAGCATACTGCAGTTAGGGTAACTGTTATTTCCTCCTTTATCCCCAGGCGTACAAGGACATGATATTTCAATAGACGAAAATGGTGAATCGGAAGCGAATTATACCGTTCTGGGATTAAAGCTAGACAATGGAGCAAACTTTGGAAAGGCTCTCCGATCAGTCGGCAACTTCTTGATAAGAAATGACAGCGGAATTGTGAGTATTTATTGCGTTTACAGGCTAACGCGGCACACAAAGATATTATAGGTCGAGAGTTTTAGCTGCTTTACATTTGCCTATAGTAGAATTAAATTCCAGTGTTTAACGTTTGCTGTGGATGACAACACATGATATTGATACGACCATGACAATAATAACAAGTAAAGTAATATCTCAATGTGGATTGAAACAAGGAACAGTTTCTAGCGTGCTTGTGTAATTAGAGTACAAAAAATGTTTTAAATTTTTTGTCTGTATCCAGTATCTATCATGTGATTAAACTATTATTATATCGGAGATTCACAATTTTGTGCAAAATATGGCTTTGCATTGGACAAAATCCTGGATTTATATCTACTCTATAGACCTATGTAGACATGCCAAGTTTCGCTGCTGTTGTTTCTCATCTATAAACTGTCGGTATAAAGAGATTCCGAAATCGAAATAGGATAATGACACTGTAGTGAAATCATTGGAACTTGTAAAAAGGTAATTGACTTTGGATTAAATCTCAGGACTACGGTTTCAGTCTCTCTTAAAATGAACATGTAACCTATATTTGGGATGGTCATTGTATTCTATTTAATGAGCATCAGCTTTTTAAAACTTTGTTTTACGTTTTATAAGTTCTGTGTTAATTGTCTTATCGTTTTACAAGTTCTGTCTTAATTATTTTATCGCGGATAAGATATATTGTCCTTATGTGACTCGAAGTTCTTTGGAACGCTGTGTTTAATGATCGAATGGAATTAAAATTAACATTTTAACAACATTGAGAGTTGATGATAAAGTGTTAATGGGATAAACTTCCTATATTAGGGTGAGGCGCGATAGCCTATACGAAGGGCTGCTATGATTTTACTCCAAGAACAGAGTCAAATCAATGAGGTGTCTTAATATCCTTTTGACAAAGGGTTCATTGGTTTTATATTTTAGAAATTTGTACATAAGATTGGTCGTGTATTAAAACCCTGGTATTGTACACATATTTGTTAACTCATCTATATCCTTCCGCCAACATTTTGCTGACGTTTATGACCTTGATTGATCGGTTGCTCGTGTGGCTGCATTAGCGAGGAATTCTTCGGAGCGCAAGACTCTGGAATCAAACGAT
>JAVFBX010195754.1:0-13008 GCA_034783855.1 Mopalia kennerleyi
CAGTACGTTCAGGGCTTCCATGTTACATTGTAGATGTACTGTCTGCATTTAACACTGGAAGAACAGTAATTTCCCAACACTTTATATTTTGTGGCCGTATGGCTAAGGGCAGTTGTTTGAAGAGTAGCAATGCTGTATTTTCTTTTCTTTTCTCAAGAAAAATGAACTCTCAAACATTATGGAAATTCTTCACATATTAGTTGTGCTAGTGTCAATTATTGTTGGAATACACATCATATAAGTAAAATACCCTTAAGAATGACAGTCAGTCAATCACATTTTTTGTTTTTGTTAGATCTGGTTGCTTCACTTTTAAAGTAACTGGGTGTCCAATTTTTCAGTTTCCCAATCTCACATTTTTAAAGTTTCTTAAAACAGGGTGTCCAAATGAGGTAGTTGTTTAATTCAGGCTGTCCAAAGGATGGGTAAGCACCCCTTTGCCTAAGCCCGTGGCCACAAGTCACAAGGCTTAGAAAACATGGGGCCTTCTACCTTTTCATCAGCAACCATTGTTCTTGCACAGCAGAGTTTAGATGGATAATGGACGTAAATGAATGACCGTTTAATTTTTACAGCGGAGATGAAATGTAATGTTGATGAAAAATGAGGTCTAATTTGGTTACTGGGGACTGCAATTTATCAATGGCAGAGTGTGTGTCATCCAAAGATTTTTTTTTCTTTCCGTCTTTCGGTGTCGCACTCATCGGACATAACCTTTGCTTCATTTATTGTTCAAGATGTTTTCTACAAGACAGCTTCATGCATTTATTCATGATGATGTGGTTTAATGCAGCCGTTAAGGGTTTAACTGGGGGTATTGTGTAGTATTGTGCAGGAGAGCGAAATCTCAGTGTCCCCCTATGGTGCCGGGGTGTTAAGTAGGGGCAGTCTCTCTAGCCCACAATACAGCGTGAAATGACACCAGCAGTGAGCCCCACTGCTAGCCCAAGCTTATAGAGATCAGTCGGTCATTAGGGCCTCCCTCTGGCATATTACTGTTTTAACACACTTTTTCCCCTGCCATTATATCTTCTGTCAACATTCCAAAATAAACATCAAATCCCAGGGCATTCGTTAACATTAATTACGAAACAGATTTTGGCTAATATTTGCAGGCTTGCTTGTAATTATATCAAAAACTTATCAACATGTATAAATATATACCGTATTTAAAGTTAATTTGAGTTTGGCCTTTGAACTCAAACATATAGCTCTGTTTATGGGCTATGATAAGGGGTTATTACCTTTGATTATAGATACTGAATTACTCAAGTGATATTGTTCCCATAGTATATCAGGTCTATTATTTCTCAACAAGCAATTTTTAAGTTAAATATATCAATGTAAATGAAATGAACAACAAATTATTGTAAACAAATATAGAGTAAATAAAGCTTGTGATTGATGGTCCCAAAATCCATCATGGGAAATTAAGAGGCCCTAAAATCACAATTTCAACAAAAACAAACAAAATATCTTAAATATAAACTGATTGTTTTGGCTTAGAATAGATATTGAATAAAATTAATGATCAGATAGATAACTTTTGTAATATTTTGACCTGCAAACAGAATACATGTACATCGTATATTAATGAAATGAGTAAATCTATCATGTTATCGTTGTTGTTGTTTCAGCTTTGTTGGTCGTAGATGGCCAGGACATTCCAGTGTTTTTCTTTAGTAAAAATCCCCAGAATAAAGACGTTGTAGAGGGCTCAGAAACACGTTTACAGTGTGATGTATCAGATAGGACTAATATACGTTTCCATTGGACGCTTAATGGTAAAAATTTGGCGAACTCAAGTCGTCGATTTCAAGAAGACAGTAATTTAAGGATTTTACGAGTTCTTCGTGGCGAAGATGAAGGACCTTTTCGGTGTATTGCTACAAACGTTCCCTCTGCATATTCTATAGTGAGCCAGGAGGCATCTTTAAATATTCAATGTGAGTAATGCTTCTTCCTTTTATTTCCTTTATCTTTCAGACCTATTACTTTTCAGGTGTCCCCTAGAAATATCAATGATGTCTATTATCCAGGATTATTGCAATTCACAAACAAGTTCAGAACTTACATGTACATGTATATAGATTATTCAGTAGAGCTTACATCGATACAAGTTCTGATCAGATTTCCATATAAGGAAACACATAGTTAGTATGATACCATATTGAATAAATGAAGAGAGAAAAATGTGCTTGCCTCCACCGGGATTTGAACTCTAGACCATTGGGTTACAGGCCCAACAATCTACCAACAGACACCTTGATAATCACCTCAAATTTCGTTTATGATCAATCCTTACTTCCTTGCTTGTTGTGACAATATTACTGCATGTAATTAAACCAACATTTTCTGAGAAATGCTAATGATTTCTAACTGCAAATATCCATATTCTGCCTCTCAGACACAATTTCCAAGTCTTTAAATAGCTTCAAAAAAAGTAATTTTAAGGACGAATTTGAGGTGATTTAGAGTATATCTGCTGGCAAATCATCCCTTCATTTGACCGTATACATGTACTGTTGAGTGCTGAATAGAGAGAGGTATTACTGTTTAGTGAACTACTGCATGAACATTTTGTATTATGACCCAGAGTATGAGACATCAAAAAGACAACAGCAAAACAATTTTGACAATTCCTACATTGTCAAAAGTTAAAGAAACTACATGTGATTGTGAGCTTTTATAGATTACTTATTCTTAATATAAAACTCCATTTTGTTTAACTCTGTCAGGAATATTAGATAATCTACCGCATACCTTTATCACTGTAATATGTAAGTTGTCACCAAGATTTAAGTTTTAAGCTGATAGTGAAGACTGACTTTAAGTGTGTTGTTTATCAAGTGGAGATGTGCTTTTAACCTTGTTAGACAGATCTTAGACAGGTTTTTTTTCTCTCCATTGCTTTGACTGTGTCTTGTCAAAGAGTATGGCCTTTTGTTGTTTGTGCTTACACCATTTTCAGGTTGAATGTGATACTTCAATAGCGTAAGCTAAGTATTTTTAGTGTTTAATTCTATGTTTAAACAGCTGATCTCAATGGGACTCAATCTTCTCACATCCCACTTCTGACACCAAAAACTAGGTGACACAACGTATGAAACAAAACTCAATGATACCGTAACATTTTGTACACTTAATTCTTTTCCAGTGACAGAATAAAAAACTCTGGATTTATTATTGCCTTATTTCCCAATTGTTTAGCCTGTCAATTCTAGAACATTACTGAGACTGATGTAGTTGATTAAGTAAGATTTACACCAATGTTGAGAACTTACATCAATATCGAAATGAGCGAGCCAGGAATAAATATCAACCGGCGAAAGTTAAGACAATTGCACAGGTTAAATCTCTACAAAGAGTTTGATAATCTGGAGACGCTCAGTTAAACCTTTGGGGTTTTGTTCTCTATTGTTTGCCATCATCAAATATTCACTGTAATGCTTTTGATGCCTCATTTGCTCACACAGCAAGAATTCGGTTGGTTTGTTTTTTTCAGTGCAGATGTCCTGAGTACAAACATGAATCACCTGAAATTTGACACTAAAAAATAAAATTGAAGACATTTAACTGAACTGTGTTGAACTTCATTTTATATGAAGACAGCATGTGTTTTTGTTTACAGAATACCTGTATTGGATCTACAAACTAGATTAACTATTAAATCTCTGATGTTATCAAATATCTATTTACATTCCCACACTTTGAATCTGTTTATTTTTAGTTATAATAAAATAACAATATCTGAAATATTGCTCCAGTTATGTACTTGAAGATATAATATAGAACTTTATGAGTTTTTTTGACAAATTCTTGGCCTCTCAACCTCATGGGGTGTTAGAACATTATCTCCAATTTGGCACATGTGTTGTTTATAAAACACTGATTTCTTGTTTATAAAATACATATGTTGTAAGTTCGCAACCTGTAGGGTAATTCTAAACTGCTTATCTTAACATTTGTGTTTTCCTATCTTGCTAACGGAAAAAGAAAACATCACAATGTTAAAGTAGGCCTTGTGCTTATACTTTTAGTAATGTTACATTTATCATAACTTTAGGTTTAAGGTGAAATAAATTTGCCTATAGCATTACACCATATATATGCCTGTGTGTGGGAGTATACGGCTTGCTTTTTTATAACTTATTTGTCAAAGACCACAGGTTCGATCCCCAGTGGAGGCCTGCATATTATTCTTTCTCTAAATTTTTCAAATATACAAACATGCTTATTAGGGCCACACTAAAAATTACCTAAAAATATTGGACCAAACTTTTTACCTTACATTTAAAATATACATGTATTATTTTTAAAAAAGAAGTTTACAAAGAAGTAGGTTTTTTAAAACTTTGTGTCTTCTAACAAGTCCTACAGTGTAACATTATTGAAGTCCTCGTAAGTGAATATAGAGTTAACTGGAGTTGGCTGTAATCCTAAGATCTGTAGTTTGTGCTCACACCGCAGGGCTTTTGACCCGCTTGTCAATGCTGATAAAGGCAACTCTAGGCTTTGGACAAGACATCTCTTAGCCAAATTCTGCTCTTCTATTGGTCTTAGCCCCCATAGCCCTGGGGCCACTCATAAGTCATCCGTGGTTTGTCAGGAGAAGGTCCTTTTTCAATGACATTTTCATGGCCTTCAGCTCCAAACCCCCTAATTATAAGACTTTAAGCAAGTCTGGGCTACATTTTCTTTCCCACCCCCCTATTTCTACATACCAGTCTGCCTCCATTGAAGTTTCAGATTTGCTAACTCAATGTGACATTTACTCTTCATCGGTGAGATCAAACGTTGACCAGCCCGCCAAGAATCATGATATTTAGAAGGTCACAAATATTGAGGATTTTAGTGAGGTGTTTGTTGGAGTTTTCAGAATTTCATTTAAAAATCAAATTTTTTTGTAAATCATGCTGCAATGGAAAGAACAAATCACATTATATTTTTATTAAGATTTGCAATTATATTTGGGTATTTAACTTCATTCCTGAAATTGCTTTTTTATATATATTTTCTTGTGGCTGGTTCATCTCTGTAATTCATGGCAGATTTACACCTTATGTCATAAATGGGTTGTTTGCCTTTAAATTCTTGTGTGGCGTGATAAAACAATATAAAACATAGAAAAATCAGATAATTTTTATCTTCGAGTTGTCCAACTCAGAGATTACTGTTGGATTTGATGGATGAAATGAATATGCAGACAGATAGATATTGTGTTGAAGTGTGCCCATAAAACTAGTAACATTTGACATTTCATAATTCTATGTGCTGAGTATGGGTGATAACTGTTGTAAATCTAGAAGTTTGTTAGATAAGTAACTGTCAGAAGGAGCAGCGCCCTCTATATCAGGGGTGCTGCCATGTCACCCTTGTCCCAAACAGATGGGGAAAGGGCTGTCTTCACTAGGGGTGGAATTACTGCCTTGTTTGCATCATTGCTGGTGTAACAATTTTCTTGAGACCGCCTGCTGCGTAAGAAGCATAGTGTCTCTCTCTATCTTCTGGAAAACTGGCAATGTTTATCTGAGGAAAGCTCATTTGGAGACTATCTTCCTTCTGTCATTTTCATCTAGTATGGATGGTTTCTTATCTTCACAAATTACCCCAGCACATGGAGTGAGTGAGAACGCTGCCCTTGTAGCTGGGCAGTGTATCTCCAAGTCTGATTGTGCCTTCACCGTTATCTGTTTTGTATCTGATAGAGGTGCACTGTGCTTCTATCGCAGTATCTGATCACTGCTCCATTCTGAAAAGGGGATGATTTTGTGAAAGAGCCTGACGAACTTCAAACTTTGTGTTAACTAGCTTTTGAACCATGTAGTCTGCTGATAGTGTGGTAATGTCAGATGATGTATGGCTTCTGCCATTTCTGAGCTAGTATAGAACTGCAAATTATACCCTGCTAGCAAAAGGCAGAAAAAATAAAACAAACTCAGTAGAAAACTACATATTTTTTACTGTAGGGAAAGAAAATTATGTTTGCCTCCACCAAAATTCGAAAACTATATATAACTGGTATATATTTATTCAATAATTATAAGTAACACTGTAAATAGGCCTACATAAGGCTTCAGTGTGAGTTTGACAAATACCATATAAGCTTGCATAAGAAACCACACTTTGGCAAAATCAAGTGACCCATTTTCTAGTTTCCTACATTTAAATGTACAAACATTTACTACTCTCTTTTGGCCCTGGCTGTGACCTAGTGGTTAGTGAGTGCGCTTTCTAAAGCCTACTTCGAGGTACCATTCATGGGATCGAGTCCATCTGATGACCCTCAGGTATATGAGTGAGTCACAAGATGTGGCTCCGGCAAACGTGGGGGTGGTTTTTACAAGGTTTCCCCTCGGTTTTCCACCATAATACGGTAAGTGACAGTGTGAAGTGGACAATCCGTAGTCATATAAGTGAAATACCCTTAAACCCATCAAAGAAACAAACTACTCTCTTTTCTTTGCTTGTTTCTCTTTTTGGGCTGATTCTGTTTTTAAAATGCCTTGACTTCTTTATTGTCTATCCTAAATTCAGAATCAAGGTAAACTAGGACAGGTTGTTCTTTGCAGTGATTATTCCTTTGAGGTGTTACTTGATTGTTTTCCATTTCAAGTTATGGGTGATACAGCCTACAGGGATCCTGTTATTGCCTTATTACTCTCAGACCTTACAGGGCAACAATGAAGTTAATGTACTGTACCATTCACCTTAATATGTAGGGTCTATATTGTGACCTGACTTACACTTGTAATGTTGGGAACAGAATCACAAGGGCCTTTTTACACTTATAAAAGCAATGAACCTCATTATGTGGATTAAGTGATTCAGGGAGCATTCATTATTGCAATATCTGGAAGCATGTCCATGGAAATGTCCATATGAGAAGTTATACTTACTTCACAGTCAAACAAAACTTTACAATGTAATCAAACATCTGAAAGTAAATATACATAGTACAGTACTTGAGAAGAAGTTAAGTAAATTGGTCTTAGAGCTCTATTACAGCAGTATAACATGTACATATAATACTGTTTGTGTTGAATGTTGTGACTGGCTGGTGAAGCCTTTGAATGTTTAACAATCCACTTGAACTGTGGGTAGATTTTGTGATTTTAAACTGATAAAGTGGCTCCTTACTTGCTGCTGCTCTATTAAAGGTTATATAGTAGGCAAAATGCTCAGTCTTCTGTTAGAGTCATTTAATCTGGCTATCAAATTAACTCAATAGGCCAGTTTACACAGCCTGTAAAGATAGGAAATGAGTTGAATGGTTGGCCTGGTGAAAGCATTGACTACTGACCAAGATTTCCATACCGCAGGCGATATATACCATGACTTGTTCAGTTAAAACAGCAGAGAGAGAGAGCTTCTTTACACTGCCCCACTTGTACTAGATCAGAGACTAACACTCACTTTAAAAGTCACTTAGCCGATAATTTCTTTTAGAATAACACTGCTTTTTAAAAACAGTTTATGGCATGGCGTGACTTGTATCTAAAGTTGGTTACATTCAGCATAAAGTGTACACAGTTTGCAAGACAATTGGTCATTATATTATTCACAAATCTTCTTACTTCCCTCTTGTCTTGTCTTACTTCACAATGTTTCGAATCCTGAACTTCTGGTAGCTGTCTGGTGAAGGGTAGTTGGTGATGTTTTTCCTTTAAAGCAATGTAGGAAAATATTAATTTCCTAATGGAGCAAAATTAATTTTTATTATTGTGATTTTTTACTGTTGGAGCCCATCATCATCTTAATGTATCAGGATGATACCGAAATATATACAAATACGGCTCTAAATACAAATTAATCCATAGTCCGATATTTTGTGATTCAATGTTTGATGCAAGTGGTTTTGAGGGCTAGTTTCTCTCCACTATTAAGCCGGCATGCTGTTACAAAATAACCTGAAGTACCAAAATAGTCTAAAACGCCCAGAATATTTTAGGTGTATTAGGGAGTAACAATGTTCATCATATTATCTATTGCTCATGTATATGTTGAGGAAGATCCAGCAGTGTGGTCAGTTAGACAGTGGTTATTGTATAGCCCAAACCTCTGACCAGACAGGCATGTATTCAACCCTTTATCCTGTAGTGTTCAAATTGTTTACACAGAGTATGGACTTTTCACCCTGTGCCTGCCCTAGAAGACCAACATGCCAGCTTTTCTGTTTGCCAACATTAGTGGTATTCACCAGATACCTCATATCTTGTCTCTACATTTTTTTCCCTCCAGCTGAAGTGACTCTGTTATTTTAACAGTTTTTAGGATACCCCCTGTTTTAACAGCCAGAATGAGTTCTTATATACACATATCTACGCAGAAGTTTAAACATAGGGGAGGTTCTTATATCCTGGGTATTGAATATATACATAATAGAGACAAATTCAGAGAGGAGTATTGGTCAGTTTTAATTTTGTGTTAATTCTTATATTTTTAGATCTGTGTGTTAAAAATAATCAAAACGATTTTGCCATTTTCATTAATCATTATGGTATATATGTAACTTAAGCTGCGAATTAAAATTTTAAAAAGACAGAATTAAAAAAAAAAAAAAAAAATTGCAAACAGAATATTTTTGACCCAAACACTGACCCACCACCATTAAAGTCATTGACAACTTTTCCATGTATGGATCTTTTGCTGACTATTCTGAAGCTAACCCTAAGTCGGCATTCATCCTCATTGCATAGTGCTGTACATAGATTTGAATATTTCCAGGATTTTATAAACATCAGGTGCTTGGAAATATTATGCAAGAAACTTAGTCCTAAATACACAAGTTCGGTAGTAGGCCTACGCCGCCTACCTCTGGCATGTAAATTCTTCGGTTCATACTTAGGGTTAATATTTCTCTTTCTATGCCTCTTTTAGCTTCACTAATATCATAGGAAGGACTATAAAAATAAACTGACAGGCAGACAAGTAAACTAACTCCTGTTTATATATTGATAAAGGGACTATGAAAATGGGCATAAATGTCAGTATATGATATTAAAGGCATCCGATTCACGTCTTTCAGCAGGCTATAACCAGATGGAACATGTCTCCCACAAAATAACAAAAACTAGAATACTAAGATTTTCAGTTATAAATCAAACCAAATGAGCAACTTGTAGCAGGCCCTACCCCACAGAACCCTGTTATCTTAAGGAAGTTATCTTTGACAGAGGTTATCAAGTACAACCATTTATTATAACAACTTTATTTTTTATGGTATTTTTATCAGAATGAATCCTGCAAAGAATTCAGTGTCCAAACAGATGCTTCCTAATTAAAAAACTTGCCATTTATATTATAGACTTTTGACACATGGTTCATTTTGTTTTCTAAAATTTGTTAATATATGTCACTCTAGTTAATTAATATCTAAATGTAATGATTAACTCATTTCCTTATATGAATGGGGGATCTTTGATATTTGTTTGTTTGGTTTTTTTTTGTTTTGCATTATTGAAATAAACTGGAAATTCAGGTTCAAGGAATTAACTTCTAAACCCTTGAAACTGACAATCTACTACATGTATATTCCTCTTGATATGGACAATTTCACTATTGAAAAAAAATATAATAAAAATAAAAGATAGCTTACTTTTATTTTAGTTTTTAATGAATCCATATGAAGTGATTTTTTTCCAGATTTCTATACTCCTTTTCAGTATTGATATTGTCTTATTACAATGTGAAGATCTATTCTCGTGATTCGAAGCAAACTACACACTGTAAGCGTGACCATAATAAGTGCTTCTGTATTATAGTGAAATTTTATGAGTGTTTTACCTATGCCTCAACACCAGCCCACAAAGCCTGCTGATCTCATTTATGCGGACTGACGAAGATGGGGTGTTATGAGTGCATCATGATTTTATTTGGAAGTCAGTCATAAAAATGTCACTTCAAAGCATAGTCAAATCCTCAGCAACACAAGAAAGGTGTTTTTTGCACAATGATCTTTTCGGGTCAGTGCATATAGTTTAGAATAAACGCTGAGCCGGCTACATAAACAGGTCTTTGGGTCGGCAATTTACGAGACAAAGTCAAAAGGCCTTAAACCTCATGAAAGTGGAAACAGCTTCTTTTTCTGCTCTCGTCTTTGTACGATCACCTCAGGTACATATATCTTACGTCTTTGTGATGTGATAATTACACACTCCTGACTAAGACATAAAGTGTCTCATTTGATGCTCATTGTATAGGCCTTTGGCTGTGTACCTGTTAAAAGTTTGTGACCAGTATTCCAATAAATGTGGGGCAGCAAGCTGGCTCTCCAAATGAATGACATAGCCTCAAGTTTTGCCATAAAAAAAAAGCCAACAACAGCTAACACAGAACCATTTTGATCAAGATAATGTACAATGGTGATTAGGAATATGTAAGCTTATACATATTTTGTATAAAACTTGTGACCTACTCCATTCAATAATATAACTATGGCAGGGAATAAATAATGTCCTTTGGCAATTTTGATGTTCTTTTTTTTTTTCTCAATTTTTTCTTCTTCATTTACAGTTCTTGTTGATATTGTCTATACTAGAGGATTGACTGTTTCTCTACCCTGTTTATAAGTATATATAGATCACGGATGATTATGATATATAGGAGACAATTCATCTTTGAATGCTGCAGCTTAATTAGTGAGGGGTACAATTGTCTGCTCTTGAGAACTCGGGGAGACCGGGTCGCCTCTGTGAAAATATTGTCTGCCAGCTCTTTACGATAACACTAGGAAGAATCATGGGAAATGTCATAATTGAGTATATCCTTTGACAGTCTAATCTATCTAGCGTGTGTATTGGAATAATAGTGTCATCTAACTCGACCAAGGATGGTCTGGCATTGCTGTCTATACTAACAAATTGCCAGCCAAGAAGGTTAAAAAAGTGTAACTGGTCAACTAATTTGTGTTAATACAAATTTGTTGATCGTTGAAATTATTGTATTATTTTATTTGTATAAACTTATATTTTTTCTTATATTTTTTTTTCAAAATTTCTGATTCAGAAAATTATTATAAAAAAATATTAAAGTGTTTAATGGCAATTGCTACATGTATATCTTTAGTGAGCTCAGTATTGATGTTTATAGAAGCATGTTCAGTGCTCAATGTTTTGGGAATAGAGAAAAAATATTTGGCTAAACGATCCCAAACAAACAGAAGACTCTATGATTGGATTGTTGATAGAAGGGAGTCCTGCTCGACTCTGCCCGGATTTGGGGCCACAAGCAATATTGGACTAGGAAGAAAATATTTCCCTGTTATTGTGGACGGTATGTTTCAGGTCAATAAGGCGTCATGTGGTCAGCGCTGTAAAGATTGGGGTTATGGTCTCGCGCGCCAGATCCCGGAGTTTTTGTTGTTTTCTCAGCGTGATCTCTGCACAATTAGGACTCGGCTTGAGTCACACATCATTCTAACTGAAGACAATAGGGATACTTTTGAACTGACCACTGAATGGCTGATGTCACTCGTATACATGTATCAGATGATTCAGTCAATGTTCAATGGCTGATGTCAGTATACATGTATCAGATGATTCAGTCGATGTTCTAGGCCTAACAATGATTTTTCAGTTCATTTTGTCTTTTTATTGCACATCTTACATGTAAATAGGTATCCACATAGGAGATAATTTGAGTTGGGCTATATCAAGAGCCTAAATGTAAATTTATGATCTAGGTGTATCATGTTATAGTTAGCCCTGTGAACCCAATGATAGTTAAGCATCAATTTTGTGCATTTTTAAATTAAATAATTACGCTACATAAGCATCGATCTATAAGTACAGTCAGTGCCTTTACTACTGAACATTTTGTGTGGGTTTTTTTTAGCATGACCAGTGTTAAAATCAGTCTGACAAGTAAGCTTATACAGAACTTGGAAGGAGATCATAAATTGGGGTGTTTCTAAACCTATTAATTTCTCGCATAAATTAACAGAAACAAAATCAAAATTGTGTAATTTACAAATTTCACGAGAAGTTCAAACATAACTTCATTTGTTGGCCTCCGTGTTGGTGATCAGATCTACAAGGTAAGGCGTTCCTGTACAAGGAAGTGAAGAAGATGCGTCCTGTTTTAGCTAGGGTAGAATGGTGAAGACCTATCTTGGGATGATGGGCACACACAGCTGGTCATTCTGATAACACCTGAAATTTAATATGTACTTTTATTGCTGAAATATCATAATCAACTTACACTGATGAGAAGGCCAATCTAGTAAAGTTGCCTGAGTAAGGTCTATGTACATGTACTCTTTAGAACGTAAACAACAAAACTTTATGGATGATCTGAACATTACAGTTTTATAAAGCTATCATAGCGGTGCCCAAATGTTTAAAAGTCTTATACAAAAAAATGTCAGTGAAATTAAATAAGCTTACAGTAAATTGTATTAAGCCATCATTATGTTTTGAATTGATTAAAAATCTCCATAGGTTAGTCTTTTATCAACCCCTGATTTGTGGTAAGTTTTGGGGGTTTTGGTTTATATCATAGTATAATGGTTGGTTACACTTATAGAAAGATTAAATAGGCCCCAGTTATTAAAACAGTACCTTTTTAAAAATGATGCAGGGTTGGGAAGGAGACTCCTGTTTCCCTGATGCTTTCAGAGCTTAGGGGTAAGGTGAGACCGATCTCTTTCTGATGTCTTCGTATTATGTCCTGTATTTGTTTTATTTGTCTCTGTTTGTTGCCAGTTGCATCGAGGGTGGTTCCCTTCACCTGTTGTGCTGGCACCATGTCATGTGAGTGAAATAACTTTAAGTACTTGATAATGTTTGTGTCTTTTAGAAAGTGAAAACTTTCTTAATTTGAACAGATTCTTGCTCAGAAACTTTTCTGACAGGAATCTGTTCAAACTAAGAAAGTGTTTTCCCAAAATAACGAAAATATTGTAAACCTTAATAAGTACGGCATTTAACATCAAACAAATGATACTTTATAAATGAGTGATGAGAAAGTCAGTTAATATGGTACACTTACTATTCTATAATATAATAC
>JAVFBX010195776.1:0-13006 GCA_034783855.1 Mopalia kennerleyi
GACGAACGGACAGACAGACTGACAGATTTTTAAAATGATGAATCCGTAATAGCAAAAGGCACAACTACAGGTAATGGATAATGTGCCTACCAAGTTTCATTAAGATTGGCTTTATAGTTTTCTAGTTCTGCTCCGGAAACTGATTTGAGCCTACCGGACGGACGGACGGACGGACAGACGGACGGACGCTGATCATACCATAAAGAGACCGATTTTCATCGGGCGTATAAAAATTAGTGCTTAAACATGTAGTAGAAGCTATATTTAGAAAGAAACAAGATACATACGACAGAAGAATATCAGCTTCACCATCCTGTTTTCCTGCTCTTTTCTCTGATTTCTGAATGATGTACCCCTGAAGGTTAATTGAGTGATTGAATGATAAATTGAGTCCTTCATTGTTGTTTAATGACATGCTCCGTGTATAGCTGTGAAATCCGAAACTTTATTTACACAATATGAAATATGAAGTGCTTACAATCGCTGCAAGCCTTTCATTTCAACCTTTGGCAATCCAATTTAATGCCACTGTGTAAACAGCATAAAGATGATAGGGTATATTTGTTTAAGTTTAATGTCGTACTCAATTGTATTTCAGTTTTATGAGGACAGAATTTCTCCCTTTTCTTATTGATTGCCGGAGCCATCTTGTGTGACTCCTTCATACACTCAAGGTGAAGAAGTGGACTCAATCCTGGGAATGGTACATTGGAGCAGAAACAGCAGAGGAACAAGCTTACAATTTAACCACCGCCATGTTAAACAACATAATCTTAATAAATCTAATCAAAGTTAGTTAATTTAAAATCAATTATGTCTCTTTTTATGGCATATATGCATTCCGAGATGAAAATTTGATATAAAGATATGATAAGGAAACTTAACCAATCTGTAGAGAAATTCGGTTACATACCTTGTTTGGTGAAGTAGCTAGGTTATGTAAAATTTCCTCCCCTTGTACAAGAGACTTGTATAATCTGGAGAAATCTGAAATAAAACAGGCTCAATCAGTGAGTATCATTAGATATTTGGGTAAGAAAGCAATCTGTAAACATTATAAAATCTATAAATATGAAACATTATACCTGTGAGAAAGTAAAAAGAAACTTATACCTAAAACCAAAAAACTTGAGGAACGCATTCTGAATGGTATATGGTTGGATGATTGATTGGTGTTGAACACTGTGTTCCAGAGAATTCCAGGGTATAGGTGTCAGGGTACTCTACTCTGAATAACCACTATCAAATTCATAATCATAACATGTCCACTATTTTAAGACTACATGTACTTAAGACCACACTGCAAAGTGTTTGCAATTAAAATGTTTTGATATACAAAGGACTCCATTTTCGGATATTTAAGACGATAACACAAGATAAATTGACAAAATGTCATACAATTGACAATTGAAGATCAGAAAATAAGATTAATTAGCATAATATAGAACAGATTATATCTTTGAATATTTAAGATTTTCCTATGGGAGGATTTGCTAAAACAATAACAATTGTGAAAAGTTTCGGCACTTATTTGTCAGACACAATTGTTAAACTTTTAGTAAGAAATTATAACAAACAGTCAAAGGATAATCTATTATGAGTACAATACCTGAATCAATGTTAAAAGATGAGCCTATCTTCCCACCATCTGTAAACCCAGCCTCTCTTAAACAGTGCTCTAAAAGAGCTGGACCAAATTCTGTCAATCAAAAATGTTATTTAATTTTGAGATAGGAAACAAATTTCCAATGTTATTAATGAATAACAAATTACAAATATTTTACTACAAAAACCAAATACATAAAATAATATTTGGCATAAGAAAGTAATATAATTCAGAATTTCTTACATGTTTTTGCTCTATGTTGAAAAGATTGAACTCACATCAAAGGAAAAGGTTTTTGCAAGTTATCAAACTTTTTTGTTAAAGTGTTAGAATGGTGACGAGAGATTTTAACTGCTACATTACAAATAACCTGAACATACTGTTTTCCACATAATTGATTATAAATAAATCTATCAGTACACTATTTCATCCTGAAGGGTATTTTCAATGAATTAGTCTTGTCAGACAAAGCTGGGACATTTAAAGACTGCAATACATAAACACCATAACAGCTATGCCACTTGTTGCTTAGCTTTAATAAGATCACTCCTGCAACCGGACGTTCTCTAAAATTGAAGGAGGTGGAACAGTCAAGTGCTTTCAAAGACATGTGTATAGCTACTTTTCAATTTCACATAAATGTGTACGCAAAACATAACATGATTTGTCTGTTTGATCGGTGTGTAATTTCATACAGTATATCTACAGTTTGTTTGTTTGATTGATTACAGATTAACGTCATACTCATTGGTATTTCACTTATTACAAAGGATTATCCACTTAATCCGTTGTCATTATACACTGTTCCCAGCCTAATTACAGTGGAAAACCATGAGGAATCCACATGAAAAACACCCCTGCAATTACCAGAGCCACATCATGTGACTGACTCCTATACCTGATATTTCGACAGATGGACTTGATCCTGTGAATGGTACATCAGAGTAGGATTAGTAAATGCAAACACTAAGCCATGACCCTTATATATCTAAACAGTTCTCTATTATTGCATATATAAATTACCTAGATTTGGCATGAGAATTTTTTTTAGGTTATCCCCCTCCTTCCCTAACTGTAACAGTTCATGTAATCTGAAAGATAAAAACATGAGATTATTTACAACCGTTGACATGTACCTCTGTGCTATGTATGTGTGGTACTTAGATAAGAAAGTCATCAGTGAAAGATCCGCTTTATTTGTAGTAAGATGATAAATAAATAATAATATTCATACATTAACAAATGTGAATCTGCTTCATGTATATTTTCAGCATGTTCTATATGTAAGCACAATAATGCTGTCTTTATATATAGTAGCACTGGATAAATTTGTTTTTTTTGTCTACAGAGAAAAATACTATATGGTTATCTTTACGTGGCAATTAACATTATAAAATACATCAGCATCAATATAAAGTGAAATAATCTTCTGCATAGTGTTAAATTTATTTAAAAATCACACTACTGTTATGATATTAATACTATAAATTTACAGTAATGCAATTGTCACCGTAGCCTACTTGTTAAAATATCTGAGATCTCGGAAATTTCTGAGAACAGTATCTCAGAGGTTTTTTTTCCATATTCTCGGCACTGTACAACATGTACCATCACTCCTCAAGCAAATTAATTGGACGAAATTATGAAGATTTTTCAAAAACAAATACCTGTTTTCTGACAGCTTTTCAAACTGTTTGGTGGTATGGATTGGGTAAGTTTCTCGTACGGCAAATCTGACATCTTGGCTCTCATCAGTCCTGGGTCGGAGGATGTTTAGAATTGTATACTCAGAGTCTGTCAACACTAGATTGCCCTGTAGACAAGAACAACAACGAACCATCAATCAGGTGATCACATTACTGTCACTGTGTACATATAAGTAAATTAATGGCTGAATGGGGTTTAACATCAAACTTCTTAACAGTTATTTCACTTATTTCTTTAAAGAAAGAAATTGGCTAGGCAAACTTATTATATGATGACAGATTGTCCACTTGTCAGTCTTAAATACTGTGGAAAACCTCATAAAAAGCCTCCACAGCTGCAAAAGCAACAGAATATGACTCCCTCATATACCTACGGTTCTCAGAAGGACTCAAACTAGTGAGGGGTAGATAGGCGGATCAGCAAGGTAACCACTCAACCACAGCCATGGGCCCGGGGCCACTGTGTGGAAACAAACAAAACTAAAACTCAGGCCAAACTTCTTCAGACACACTTACCCTATCGTAAAGTTCTATTATCAAATGGTAAGCTGCCTCCCCAGAGCCAAACTGTAAGTCCACAACACGATCAATGCCAAACTGCTGTATGACCTCAACACGACGACCACGCAGATGTTTACGTAACTGTCAACAAATTCAACAAGTTTACAGAAAATTCCAATTTAAAATAATTCCTTACAACTACAAAAGGTTATTGTGGTAAAACAGACAGCTTTTTGGGTATGGTGTCAGATAAATTTGCAATCTAGTACTTTTAATTTTGTGGGTGTGTAAGTGTCACTATGAACCGTTGGAGAATGAACTACTGTCACAAGTGAAATACCCCTGGGCACTGGTCACACATTTAACAAGTCTCAAATTTTGTGTATTTTCATATATTAAATCGTAGAGTACTGTAAATATTTAAGATTACACAATAACTATGAAAGGCTACAGCCTAAAGTTGTTTGTATTTCCAGTGAAGATAATTAATATCAAATCAAACCTTCATAGAAAATCCCGATGGAGCTGGGTTTTTGGGCCAATCAAAGTCAGTACTATGTAAGCGATTCCCGGACTCTATCAAAATGATTGCTTTGAAATCTGGCCTAAAAAACAGAAAGTGCTTAAACTTTACAATAGCACTTAAAACAAAAAACAGATGAGATATAAAATATTAACAAATCAAGATTCATTGATTATATCTATTTCTCAAATTCAAAAAATAAATTTTACATTTTTCTGTGGCACCTTAAAAGGTACATTTAAGGTACATTTATCCCTTAGCCTACAGTAGAGTATTTGAGCAATTGCTGAAAAGGCTCAACACCATTATGATGTTTTAAATATAGATTTAGATCAGAATCAAGGAATAGTGGGTATTGCGATAGCAAAAGAGATCAAAAGACATCTGCTAACTGTTTGCAAGTGAAATTAATACATTTGCCTTGCACATATGGCAAATGCCTGAGGAATTCTTATAGTACCTGAAAACATCTCACCTGCATCCCTGACACAAATGTTAATTCCTTGTCAGCTATTATTTCCTAGGTTATATCTTTCTGGACAAAATTTTAGGTAATAAAGGTCAGTTCAAATAAAGTGAAAAGCACATCGTCACTCGGTCAGAACTATACAAAATGATTGACCAAAAGTAATAAATATTTAATGTAACATTATACTTACTTTGCTACTCTTATAAGGTATGTTTTGCTGTCAATATCATACACATTAGCCACTCTCATGCCAAGGAACCTGTCAGACAAAATGTTTATGATCAAGACCAAACAACAGTATATTTAAAGGCCATCCAAAATAATATATTTGTTTCTGGTAACAAGATTATAAACAAGTGGGTAGGGATAACATTAAAAAACCCTTTTGTTTGAAACTGTGTCATAGTGCATTATATCTGAAAAAAATATTTATACTTGTTATTTTAGGCTACTTCAAGGAGTTCACTGAAAAAGGAACGACAAACCATATTTTTTCATTGGGGAGGTTATTGTTTTTGTAATTCATAAAAAGTAGTTGAGTTCCCCATTATCCAAAAGAAGGGAATTAAAAAAAAATACCCACCATTCTTACGGGTTATGGGAAACAAATATATTATTATGGATGGCCTAAATGCTAGGTATCCTAAATCATGTGACAGTTCTTGTACTGATGGTAGAAACTAGACCTGAATCCCATCTGCAATAGCCAACCTCCTGGGCAAAAGTCTAAGGTTTCTTGAAATACAATGCTTTAGTAAACAATTTCACTCCAATATCAACATGTAGGTGACGAGGCTTATTAAACCTCTTTAAAATGTATCCGTATTGTCTAATTAAAGAGGCCAAGTTACACTTACAATCCATGCCTTATAAAGTTTAACATGTGTTGTTGTTGTATAAACGTCACAGATTTAATTAAAACGACCAATAAATACGTTTACCTTTGGAGTTCTTTGACAATGGCCTGAATATCCAGGGTGCTAAATCTTGTCTTCATTCTGAAACTCAACACACCATACTGAGATAAATTATTTTAAAACTGCTTGTGCAACTTTTGTAGGCTTCTCGTAATTCACGTTTCGCCAATCACTACCAAGAGTTGTCTACCCATACGTTTGAGGAAAGGGCCGACAACTCTAGTAGGATTGACATTCAACGGTTTCCCGTTCTGAACCATTTTAATAAAATTGGTTAAGAACCATAAAAAAAATGATTATAATCCCTATTTAATTACCACGTACTACGGAACTCTTGTAAGCCAGCCCGTGAGACGATTTATTTCCGGAAAGCTGTCGACTGATTGGCTATAACCATGACATTATCTCGAGATTAATTAAATTTCCCGTCACATTTATGTCCAAAAAACTCTTATTTTATAGACACACACAAAAAATCTCATTCTAAATTGTTTTCGCCAGCGATATTTTCCCCCGTGTTGGCCACCCATGAGACGATTTATTTCAGAAAAGCTGTCGAATGATTGGCTATAACCATGATACTATATATGTCGAGGTAAATTTATTTCCATGTCCCTTCCACGGTTCCGTACCTAACCGGTGATATCTATTCTGATTCATTATATACAGTACCGGTAGGGGCTATAGGCTACAAAGACAGATCTATTGTCTATTATAATTCTACAGTTTATCTGAGAAGTCGCAATTGTATAATGTGTCAAGTACTGTCAACGTGTTAATTTGACCACGGAGCTATATAAAGAGAAATCTCCGTGATTAACATAAACAAGGCCTTAAAATCGTTATTATAACTGGAATCACATTACTTGTCATTTGAATGTACAACAGTGTACGTTACGACATTCTTTATGGATTGATCTAAAAGAGAGCTTCGAATTCTTTGTGTAGATATTTTCGCTAATGAGGGTGAAATGCAGATATGCCACAGTCACGATAGTGACACATATGGGCAACAGGAAAGACTTATAGGGAAATGGAGTACAAAGTCAAAATAAAGCAAAATCAAAAAAGTTGAGGCAAAATAAACATTGATAGACAAATGGACTGTGAATGTTCAAACAAAATATAATATTAAATGAGGTGGGTTTAACATTAAGCAGAAGAAATTTTAAAAAAAACGGCCAAGTTATTTTGTAGATTTAATTCCATGGTTGAGATTTAGGCCTACCTTTGGCCTGCGAATTGCTAGGGAAAATCATGCCCAATACATGCTGAACTATTGAGACAAAATGAAGAATGATAAGTTATCGTTTTTTTCTGAATTACGATAGCCCTACGTACACTACTTTATTGTCTATAATATTAAACTCTTCACAATTTCAAGAAATTATAAGCGAGGGTCCAGGGACCGATCGAGTAGGCCCCGGATGCTCTGAGAGTCCTATAGATCGTCGAAGATGTGTTGTAAACGATTTCGGGACGTAAATTCAATCGTCACCTGACAGCGTAGACTGCTTTAATGTTTCCCTATTCTTTTCAGGCATGCATGCTTAAACTAAGTTAAAGTGCTGCAGGATCATTTATCTATGATTTCATATTAACTTAAAAGATAAGAGTTTAGTAATATCAGAGCTTCTGGTAATATGAAATTACAGTAGACATCACCTGCAATTGAACAACACGTCCATGACCTGAAGTTACACACCTGATATGCATTGGAGTGGTCAATTCGTTGCCACGAAGTTAACTCAGCTGCATGGCAGATTGACCCTTTGTCTCACGTCTAAAAAGACGACGGTTTATTTACCATGGCATATATTTTGTGATAGTGATTTTAAGTTATAGCATGAACACCTTAAAGTAGGGAGTCATGAATAATTTTTGTGTGTCTTTTAGAAAGTGAAGATTAACAGTATTTTCGTTATTTTGGGATAACACTTTCCTAGTTTGATTCTAGTTCAGAAAAGTTTGCAGGTTGAAACCCGTCCGCGAATCGAACCCACAACCCTCATAGTTAGGCACCGAATCGCCAGCAGTAAATGCCGACCATGCACCAAGACCACTCAGCCACCCGGGTCGTGGGTTCAATTCTCGGATGGCATTCAACCTGCAAACTTTTCTGAACTATAATCTGTTCAAACTAAGAAAGTATATCCCAAAATATTGAAAATACTATAGAGGCCACCAAGGCACCGGAAGCTCCGAGGATACGGTGAGTCCGGGCGAGAATTTTATGACTTATTTCGGTAATAATTCGGGCGAGGATCCTGATATGATCGATCACCTTGCTCCGTGTGTTTGTTGCATTTGTGTGAACAGTAACAGCATCAATTCGTGCTCAAAAAGCGTCACACTATCACACAAAAATGTGTGCCGTATAGTATAGTATTCCTTCAATATTACCTGGGAGGAAACCACGTAAAAACCATCCTCGCGATTGCCGGAGCCACATCTTGTGACTCACTCATATACCTCAGGGACGACAGACGGACTCGATCCCGTGAACGGTACATCGAAGTAGGCGTTAGAAGGCACACTCGCTAACCACTCCGCCACGGCTGCGGGCCCTCGGACAAGAAATCGTTAATCTTATAATGTGGCATCAAAATTGGTTGACCAATAACATAGGTAATACCTAACGGTTGGTTGATAAACAAAGACGAGACAGGACAATCACATGGATGTACATTTTAATACAAATACCTCACAAACTGATCAGCTGCATGTTGCCCGTTAGCTCAGAGAACAAGTCTGGTCTCTGACTCACTACGGATATTTCAAATACCTCGTTCTCTGTAATGCCGATCTAGATTAAGCACATTTCTGGATATCACAGGTGGAAAATACTGAAATATGATCACAAGTGTTTTTTTTTCTAGCTTTCTTCACCTATACACTAAGAAACATGTCATACCTTACACGACGTCATGATCTGTATCTCTTAATAAGGCTACATTGTATGATAGGCTATTAGAGATATAACTGTGCATCCAAGCGGCAGTGTGTGTGTGTGTATTACCGACATGCTTTTTCTTGAACTCTGTGTTTTCTGGCTCTCATTTAATGGCGATGTGTTTAAATTAAGGAACCAATTATTAAGCTTAGTACTTATGGTTGTCTTTGCGAATAATTAATGGACTAACTGCAATTATCCAATTAGTTGTTTGTTCTGTGATTTAATTGTATTCTTGGATATATATAAGTAGACGTTTTCCACCAAGTTTATATCCAGTTATCACAATTGATTTCAGGACAGGTGGAAAATACCTTCTCACTAAAAATACATGTCCTATTTTACAGTTATGACCGTTATAACGTTAGCGGGTCACCTGTATCAGTCCTGCTACAGAATAATAACGTTTTGGATATTTTCTTCTCATATCGACTTCCTCTTAATTATTTTCTGACAAACGAATTAATACAGTAATTTTTTTTTATACAGATTATGATGATTTCCTCCTGATTTATACTTCAGTTATCAACAGCTTAGGTTCGTGTATTTTACCATAATTAACCCATATGTGGGTACTAGGAATCTTTAGGGTGCCAAGAATTAAAACTGAAAGTCTGTGAAAGATAAGACCCTCAGAGTTAAAAGTAACAAGACGAACAGCTAATGCCTGTTACAAAGTTGAGAAAAATACCCCAGTGTTTACAAAGCTCACATCCCATGGAGTGAATTCCCTAATAACTAAGGTTCTACCTGATTTATTCTTTTTAAAAAAACCATGTACGCATTTATCTAGCCATCAAACTTTAACAAGTCATACATTTTGTAAACTTGACTTGTATTTAATAAGGTAAAGTTTACACCTGACAATACAGGCATATGTATCGAAAAGTTGTGTTCTATCACAAAACAAGAAGCGCTTATCCAGAAATTGTATAATTATGTTACCCCACTTATAAATGTTGTTCAAAACTTATAGGTAAAGTTTCTATTTTAGGGTTACATTTTCTTAAATAGATTGGTCCACTGATGAATGATTCTTAACCTTTTCACAATACTGCCTGGATATTATATATATTTTTATTGTAGAGAAAGACAATTTCACTTGCACCACCAGGATTGGAACTCCCTGGTTAACAGGGCAATACATACATATACATACATAATCTTAAGAATAATCAACAATTAAGAGTTTAAGTACATTTCAATAAAGTCTTCTTATTGAAACATTTAAGAGCACAATTTGATTTACAACAACAACTTCATATACATGAATATTTCATGTACATTGAAACATACTTAACATGTAAATTGTATATCGACTCCACTTGTTAAAACAATCCGGCTTAGACAATTTGAATTGTTGACCAGTGTAGCATCATTCAAGCTATTACATAATTTTGCTCTTAATCGACATACTGTAGGGTAGTGTTATTTACCATTAATCAGTTGGGTTTAACAGGTGGATAGGGAAGATAAATTACTCCAGTGAATAGCAAAACTCCGACGTAGGTGCAATAGGTATATCATTGGAGAATTATACTGCGTAAATTAACTGCCAATTGTCTGATAGCACTTACATGTATATTACAAATTCTTGATTTGTTAGTGTTCAAAGTTGTTAATCAACTGTCTGAGATTGAGAGCAAAAGCCATAAAATTAAAATTCTTATTCCATTTGTGTTTTAAATTGTACTTTATAAGACTATATGGTTTGCGGGAAAGCAAAATGTCATAAAAGAAGTCTGTTTAGGTCTCAGCTTCTACACTTCTTCATTTCCTTGATTTCTTTCCGCCCTGAAAAATAGAAAATTAAAATATAGAATTTACAATAACAATAAGCACATACACTTATTTGCTGTAGATTTAGCAGATCAGCCTGACCCTGTGTATTTTAGAGTAATTTTATACATATAATTTAAGCTGAATACACAAATAAGTTAAACACATGAAATACTGCACAAAAGGTAGATATTGAAATACTCTATTCTGAATCTACATGTATGATGGCAGAATACACATTGTTGTACAAAAATAGTCATAGTTACTCAAAAAAAAAATTCTAAAAAAAAGAAAAACACAATGGTCCTTAAATACACAAAAAAAGAATAATTTTTATACATCAATTTCATTCAGGGTAAGCAGGTGTGATTTTGTATTAGGCAGATTAAAGGAGTTAGATAGTGTTGTACACTTGTTGCTGATGTTGTTCATTCGGGTAATGAATCACGTTGGTCTCACAGATGGTAAAGCAGGATAAAAATATATTTCTAAAATGAAGTTTTATTTTAATTTATATAAACACATTTTGATATTGAACATAGTAGTTTCTGGGTAACTTTGTTGCCATCTTTTCTTTGTCCCAAATAAAACAATGAAACAGATAATATTAAAGGTGGTACCTTTGCTGAGCTGAGCTGTATTGTGAGCTCATCAATTTGGTCTTTCTGTTGAGCTAGTTTTTCATTCATTCCAGCCAAATGTTCACTCATCATGCTTAACTGACCCTCATAACTTTTGTTTGTTGTCTGTAACTCGTCCTGTTATAGAGATTAAAATAAGAAAGAACCAATACTGAATGTTATATCACATGTGCCAAAGCACCTGCCACCAATAGGGGGAGTTCTGATGTTTCCACAACAGAGTATTGTCCTTTTGCAAAATAACATTACTGTAATGATTTCTGTCAGGGCTAATCCACTACTTTTAACATGGGCGATATAGGTAATATTACTAATTAAGATATAAATGTTAATAAAACCTAATACATTTAATTATGTCGTACATTGGAATATTATTTCTTACAAAGGTAACAATTGTGAAAATGTGTTGTAATAACATTACCACTCAAATCACCCCTATTAGCCAGTGTTATCAGCCAAAAGTTTATCTAACATTGTCAGTCTTTGTAACTCCAACAACCTCCCAACCATTGCGACAGCTCTACCTGTGAATGTTGTAGGTCGCCAGTGACCTCAACCACATTGGGAGAGTTATCAGTTAAAATCGCAGGAAATATTCCAGGAATGGTTCTTCTGATTTTTTTTTAACCATATTTGAGTAAGAGACTTTTAAGAAATGGACAATTTGTCGTCCTACATATAAATAACACTTTGTTACAGAATTAAACATCTACAGACAAACTTGTTATCCTGTTTGTCCCTTCAGCTCATCACATGTCTCTTACCTTGAGCTGTGTTATTTCCACTGTTGTGGTCCTTAAATCATTTCATGTCTCTTACCTTGAGCTGTGTTATTTCCACTGTTGTGGTCCTTAAATCATTTTGTGCACCATCTTTAGCCTTCTCTGCAATCTTCAATCTTTTATGTAATGCTTTAACCTAAAAGATATAACAATAACAGATTTGTCTAACAGTTCTATCCACATGAAGTTACCCCCTAGATAAAGTGATCTGGTTGCACACAGTACATCTTAAAGAGCTCGCTTGTCATTACCAGTCAAATCAAACAAACAGGGGCCGGTTGCTCAAACGTCAGTTAAGTTAACGGTCAGTTAGAGGACATTGCGTAACAATTAATTTCTATTATGACATGACGTCCATTTCTTTGTGACACAACGTCATCTAACTGGCTGTTAGGTTAACGGAGCTGTGAACAACCGGACCCAGGAGTTTAAATTTTGAGAAACCAGCATATTTCCATTTGTTTAGCTCAAGGGCTTAGGCAGACACCCGTCCAAATAGACACCCTGAAGTGAACAATATCCTCATTAATTTGGGCACCCAGTTTTAAGAAACTTAAACATTCAGGAGATAGGAACTGTCAAAATTGGACAACGAGTTATTTGAAAAGTGAAGCAAAAGGACCTTGTTGGACACCATACTTTTGATTTCTGGCTAAGCCCCTTGTTCTGCAGGTCAGTTTCTCATTAAGCCACAAATTATTTAAAACACTTAATTACCCTATAACTTCTAGTAGTTTGGACAGAGAAATAAGCTTTACCACAGTGTCCCAACTGCCAGAAGTTATAGGGTATGTCTTTTATAATCATTCATAATGTTATATATTTGTAATATGCAATAAAAGGTTATCTTTAGTACTGACTAACATGTTACAGAAGACCTTCCAGTACCAACTCATTGTTTTCTCAGCTAAAGAAATACAGCTGATACATATAACAATAAATTTTAAAATCTAGAAATTGTTCTCTACTTTAGCAGTAAACATCAAGTCACAGTTACAACACACCACAGCCACCAGCCCCTCAATTAAAGAATCCCCACTACATGGCATAACATATATATTTCTAAAAGCAATCACACTGGCACAGGGACGTAGATCAATTAAAATCGATAAATCATCTTATGTTCTAG
>JAVFBX010195798.1:0-11549 GCA_034783855.1 Mopalia kennerleyi
CTTATAGATTTCCCATCAATTGATATTTGAGAAAACAGAAATGCTACCATCCATTTTAAGGAGCAAAGGGATCATTTTGCTACTGGTTTTTTGGTTGCTGTATTGTAGGTCACTGGCCAGCAAAGATTGAGACCTAAGCTGATAAACGTCGGGCCGGATTTGCCTGCTGATCTTCAGGTCGTTGGTAACAAACCAAGAGTGATGTCCAAACTGTTCGGAGGCAGGCGGGTGAGTAAGCGATTTACAAATTTACTTCTAGTCAACTGGGGTCTTATCTTAAAGCGAGTTTAGCATACGTAAAATGTAATTACCATGACAACCAGTACTGATGTCAGTTACGTTCAACATAAGCTCAAATTCGCTTTGTGAAACTGGTTCCAGATCTTTCTTACAGGACAGTCGTGTCAAACAGTGAAGTCCTTGTTAAAAAACTAAACGGTTTTACCTGCATTGAACACCATTGCAGGTCGTGTAGGATCACTACTTCCTTTATCCTACTTATGCTGAATTCTTTTTACTTTTATTTGTGTTAATACATAATGATTTTCTACATTTGTGAATTATATTTGTTTTTACATGTTTTAAGCCTTTGTTTCCCCTATGCTTAATTATATAACCATATTTAAAATAAAAAATTTTCATGATTTTTTTTTGCAACATATGTACAAATCTATTTCACGAATGCAAATATAATGTTTTATTTAACATCTATGTTTCTGTGGAGATGCTCAGGAATTCGTGTTTTAATTCATTCACTATTATATATTATTTAAAAGGGAGAAATAGTTTTTCTCCACAGTGCAATATAGGCTCTTCACATTGGCGTACATAATCCAATGACCATGTGCAAGCTTTGCATGATGTTAAGATGCCGAACACCCTTTTAGAAAGGCCTACGGCAAATTTTTTATTCACTTGATCCTTGTGTGCGTTTAGAGTTATCTCCCCTGACCTTACATGCTATTATGGCAAACATCAAAAACACTCCTGGCCAAAATAATGTTTCCGATATTTTATTGACATTAAAACGTAAAGCGATTTTTCAGCAGAAAACGTTTTAACCTATGTGCGTGTCGCAAGGATAAGGCCCTAAGTGTATGTAATTAATTCACATATGTACAAAAAGAATTCCAATACCTTTCTCATTATGCAGGTTCACATAATTGGAGTTCTTTTTTACATTTCAAAAGAAATTGATTTTTACATATGTTAAAAAGAATTCCACATTAATGGAAAACTTTTCTACAGGTGTGAAATGAAGTAATTTATTTTTTACATGTTACAAATAATTTAACAAATATGTAACAAATAATTTAGCATGTGTAACAAATAATTCGGCATGTCATAAATAATTCCTTATATGCGGAATAAAGGTAAAAGTGATAAAACGGCTTGCCATACAGCACGAGACCGCTAAAAATAATCGCACCGAAAGTTTGATTCGTGAAAGATTTGTACAACTCTACAGATAGAACTATGTGACCTCCTGAAAAAATACAGATTCTTTCCAGCAATGCTTTTAGTATTTGATTGGGGTACAACGCCGCAGTAACATCTTGAGCTTATTCCACGGTCACTAAGACGCTATTGGCAACCAAAGATGACCAGACGATCACGGTCAATCACAACATGCATCACAAAACCATCACAAACAGTTCGACGTGTTGTTGTCTGTTAATTTAATGTATCCAGTTATATTTGGTTTGCGACATACGTCCATCGGATTAATATATATGGTAAGTTCTTGATTCCAGATCGTATTAATCCATTGTGACAATGTATGTTTCAGCATATGAAAAGGGCTCGACGTTCGTCCAACAAACATGCACATGACGGCACGGAACAGGACAAAGTTACAGGGGGGAGCAAGAAGGCGGATTTAAATATAAAGGGAACACAAATGCAACACAAAGCCAATTCACATCTCCTTAATTATCTCAATTATGTAAGTCACTGACATTTACACATATATTAAGTAAAAGGGGGTTACGGTCACGTCATGTGATTAACGCTATGTCACGTGATTAGCTCCACTTCCGAGTGAAATCCCTTCAATTTTTTATTTTTTGCTAAGTTTTAACATCAACTTGGAAGATAAAAGAAAAAGATGTGCTTGAATAACAAAAGTTAAATAAAAACAAAACGCAGGTCAGATCGATGTGGTTTCCCCTCCTTTACGGTTTACAGATTCGCAATTGCCAGCACGCCATCACATGGACTCAAATTGCAGGCTGAAATGTTGACGAGTCAGTTTTTATGCTTAGATTTTATCATTGATCTGTTAAGATCTGATGCTGAATTTGCGATATGTCTTTCATTGTAATTTCATTTATGTTTAAGTCACGAGATTACCGCATGGGTCACGTGAATCATGCCGGTGCAAGCTGTGACAGGATGGAGAGTCACTGGATAGCTAATGACCTACTCACTCTCAGTCAACAGAAACTCGGAAAAGGTAACACATATATCGTAATTATCTCCCCTAGTTAACTCTATTCGGATGTTAACATTTTTTATTCAGCTGATTTTTCAATGGCAACCTGTAACAAATTCCCCAAAAATTATAAACAAAAATTATCACTCTTGCTGTAGTTCGTCTTACTTTACGTCATCCTTAAAAAGGATATAAATTAAAGGGGCATAAGTGTGGATACTTGTGGTTACATTGCTACTTACACAGTATTAATGATATTTCTGCAGGGCTACTGCCGGCAGATTGGGAATTTGGAGAGGACGAGGATGGAGGAAGCGTCAACACAAGACTCACCTCATCTCCAGTTGAATCTAACGATGAGAACATCATCCATCTGCTTTGTGGATCTAACTCCGCGGATGAGATGTGGTTGAGAAATATCTCTATGATAATGGCATGTTCTACGTGTTCCTCGAGCGAGATGGACACGTTTTCCAGTGGCTCTGCCAGCCCTAGTAGCTCCGTATCTGTGACCACATCAACCACCGACCTGTTAATGAACTTGCCAAGAAGCCAAGCTATGGGTACGTTACACTGCAAAATGAGTTGGGGTTGAAGCATGTTAAACCGTTCAATATCAACATGGCTGCATGTTCCAGTGAATCTTGTACAGTACAAATCACGTGACGGTCGAATGAAGTGCAAACACGAATGGTAACCAGATGAATGGAAACGCGCTTAAGAGTTTATTTCCTAACAGATATTTTAATAGTTTATAGTCTTTTTAGTCAACTTGTGGAGATGCAAAAACAATTACATTTGTATTGTTGTAATGTTCCTAAGGTGTCACTCAATTTATTTGTCCATTTGGAAAGTATACAGCATGGCATTTTAAGGAACCTTGTCTGACAGATAATAGCAAAATGAAAAAGTATAACCTTCTCTTAACTTTAATATCAAATAGAAATGGCTGCCCAAGACAAAGATGGAAGATGTGCCGATGGAGTCAAAGAATCAGATGAGAAACGTGTTGCTGTTATCGGTGCTACACTAACAACACCAACGTCAGACGTAACTGTTACCCAAACGTGTACGTCGTCTAATTCCGATCCAGCTCGAGCTTACAGTCAGACGTCTGCCGTGGTCTCTGGGTTTCAGCAACCACCGAGCACCCCAGCAAGTCCATCCTCTCTGCCACAAAACGTCCAGAGGCTGGCAAACGTAGATAAAACACCGGTCTACCCCCTTTCGGCTTTTCCAGCAAATACAAGTCGAACTGACTGGCATTCAATGAACCTGACGCAAGGGCCTCTAGCAAGTATTGTTTTGAAACATTCCGAAAGAGGAAAGGCTTTTCCAGGTTTGAGAATGCAAGATAAATCAGAAGATTGCGTAGGAGTTAAAAAGCGAATTAACTTGACACAAGAAAAGCGAGGAAAAGTTTGGAGAAGAAAGAAGCGTGTGCCCAAAGTGGAATCCAAAAGTGTATGTGACGATGCAGACAACGAAGGACTATCCTTGGACTCGACAGGTATGTTGCATTGAGTTTGTTTGTTTGTTTGATTGGGATTTAACGTCGTACTCAAGAGTATTTCACTTATATGACGACGTGCCAGCCCAATGGGTTAAAGAAACCACCCTCGACACCAATGGCAACAAACAAAGACAGGACGGGACAAATACAGGATTATAACAGGACGCAATACAGACACCATAAACATATTGGCTTCCTGTTCCCCTTTAGCTCGGAGAGCACCAGGGCAGCATGAAGGTCCCTCCAACCGCCCGCCACATACTAGTATGAATCGGATTCGTTTTTAGAAAGAACATCACAAGATAAAAAAGTTAACAATTTTGGAAAACGCCTTCTTGAGCTATGTTAGTCTACTGGTATAAGAATTGCAAATGGCAGATTAAAATGTGATAAAGCGAAAGGTCAATATACCTATATAGGACCCACAGGTAGAAGTGTGATTGACTATGTGCTGCTAAAAGAAAAATATTTTGATTACTTTTTTGTTTGATGTTTAAATATTCATTCTTCCCATGTTCCGATATATTTTTTCTGTATCATGATGTGTGAATCGTAAATCTAAACCCAAACCTACAAGATTTACTGAGACAATTAAATGGAATCCAGAATTATCAGCAGATTTATATACGGCTGTTTGTGAAAATAGTGTTATATTGAATGAGGTTGTTGACAAACTAGAAAGTGGTGGAAAGCAGATGATGTTGCAAACGAACTTACTGAATGGTTGAATTGTATTGCTATGCCATTATTTAAATTTACAAATACTGTACAGTGTCATACTGGTAGATTCGCCAGAGACAATTATAAGAGAAATGATTGGTTTAAAGAAGATTGCTTCATGATAAACGACGATATTTTAAACCTCAACAAACATATACCAATTCTTTTAAGGAAATAGATAGGATTATTTTGTATCAATGTAGGAAAACGTACAATAAAAGATGTAGGAAATATAAGAAAAAGAAAGCCAAGGAATTGTCAAACTGGAAAAAAACAAATGCAAGGTCTTTTTTCGAAATTCTTTAAATCGTTGGATACAAAATCGGATTATATCAATATATCTTTGGACCAATTCTTTAACTTTTAAAAACTATTCATAAAATCGACGAAGACGCTGTACATAGTAAAGTATAGTAACAACTCGATATGTGATACTGATATTCCATTACACGATCAATTAGAGGATTCTATTACTGCAGAAGAAGTTTTTAAAAAAAAGGCCATTAAAAGACTAAAAAGTATTAAACCACAATGGGGCGATTGGATCCTGAATACTGTAGTATAGCGCTGATATACTTTCTCCAATATGCGCCAAACTATTTAATAGCATATTTAATATAATAGGTGTTTATCAATCACTTTGGATGGAAGGGATTATTTTACCACTTCATAAAAAAGGCAACACCGACGAGTCTGGTAACTACCGGGGAATTACTTTAACAAGTTGCTTTGCCAAATTGTATACTAGTTTGTAAAATAATAGAGTTTAGGAATGGGAAAAACACTACGAGAAGATCTCTGACAGTCAATTTATTTTCAAAAAAGGTTTTGGACCTGTCGACACTATCTTTTGTCTTCATAATATAATACAATCATACTTGCTGAAATTTAGAAATGTTTATGCAGCGTTTGTTGATTTTCAAAAAGCATTTGATAGTGTAAACAGGGACGTTTTATAGTATAAATTAATTTAATTGGGAGTTCGTGAGAAAATATTGAAAACTATATACGCTAGTGTCAAATCATGTGTTAGTTTTTGGGATGAAACGAGTGATCTTTTTTAATGTTGCTAAGGGCTACGACAGGGTGAGGTCTTGTCTCCAGTATTATTTTCACTGTTTATTGAAGGCCTTGAGCGACACATTTTATTAAGTTTAGGCTCTGGTCTATTGATAAATGAACTGAACATTTATTTATTGTTATTTGCCGATGATGTACTCCTTCTGGCAGAATCAACTAATGCACTCCAACGTAGTTTTATTGCACGATTATAGTAAAAAGTGTCGTTTTCAGACGTGGTGGTAACGTCAAGAAGGATGAAAAATGGTTTAATGATAACCAAGCGCTAGAGAGTGCTGACGAATTCAATTATTTAGGTGTAACATTGTCATCAAAGTGTAAATTCTTATGAATCATATGAATGTGAGGTAGGGGGCTTCCACAGTGCTAACGTTTTGAAACGAATTCATACAAAATTCTTTAAACATTTACCTGGCGCCAATCTATCCACAAATAATGTATGTATGTGGGTAATAATAATCCTAATTGAATGCGAAAAGCATCTTAACAGCTCAGACTGTCAGTTTGGGTTTAAACAACAGCACGCACTGCAACGGACCGATAGATTTATGTATATTGCAAGAGGTTGTAATTTTTTACACCATTAACGGAGGTCCGGTATTTAGAAGCTAGTAAGGCCTTTGATCGAGTCCATCACTGGACACTGCTGACAAAATTGATTGACAGTAGAAGTTATCAATCTAAACCCCCTATACCAAAAAATAAAAACTAAAAAAATTGGCAAATATACAAAATATGTTAATATATGTGCTGTTTTGTGAGGTGACGGATATCTTAAGTGTATGCAAATGCGAAATTCCATTTAAAAAGCTTTCACTGTATATAACATCTAAAAGGGATTTTAATAATTTGCATTTGCGAAGTATTTGAGGCTTTTTAATTTTAAAAACACGTCTTTAGAAGCCCTGAGGACATGATACATATTTACAGTTAACGGAGATTCTGCGTCTTCATTTTAACAGTGTCATCAACTTAACAGATAGATGTGCAAACAGAACTTTCATCAAGTAACATAGAATACTTGGAAAATCAATTATTACACGATGCTTTTTTGGTAATATTTTTTAATACAAACAACGATTAAATTAAAATTAAATTAAATACTATTGTGTTGGCAAACATCTTTTTGTGCATGGTCGAGCAACATGGTGGAAAACTATTTAGTATGGAAAATTTTTATTGTTGTTTTGTATTCATTAGGCAAAAAAGTGAATATTTGGCCTTAAGCGAAAAAGTAAAGTTTTACGTGCCAATAACGTCCAATCGCCCTTAGCTATCGTCTAGAGTCACAATTGATTGAGCAGAGTTTTAAACTCATTTACCATCACATCCAAAAGGCAACTAGCAAATAACTATAAAAATCATGACACCTATAGTTTCCTTGTTCTGGCTCAAAGTTATATTACAGCTCTTGGAAATGAATTCAGCAAAAGGAATGTTGATATGGATATCCCTTATTTTGTGTCTGATTAAAACCAAATTGACCTTATAGACAGATCAGAAAATAAAACTACCTCTCATCATCGGGTTCATGTTGAGTGTGTCATATAGGAAGGCCAAACAAATTAAATAGGGTTATATCGGCAATGTTTAAATCAATTGATAAAATCCATTATGAGCATTCTTGTGCAACTTCTCAGATGAGCTCTATATGAGAAACAGTCAGTTTTAATAAACCTGTTACATAATAAAGTACCAGATAAGATTTTTATATTGACTGCAGTCTTCTTTACTGTTATGCATATGCTCCTTTGAAAAGTTCACGTTCATTGGATCGTGAACGGAAAAGTGAAATTGTGATGCAATAAATGTTTTATACCCTGAATTAGAGCCAGCAACCACTTGAGTTTCATTAGGTTACAACTCATACCCGCAGTAGCCAAATATTTCTCTCTTTCTGATCATGCCGACTAAAAAAAGAAAACAATTTTAATATTCAACTGTGAACAACTTGCACCGGGTTTGCTAGTCTCCTTATACATGAGTATCAAAATCTTGTACCTAACTGTCTACTCCTCTCTCAAAACCAAGCGTGCAAGAGAAACACAAATCTAAAGGACACACTGGTTAAGGCGAACTGTCCTCCTTATCAGACAACTTGTAACTCTCATTCACTTTACGAGATAAAGTCATTGAGAATTTATATTTCTCTGAAATGCTAGTTTGGATGTTGATTTGTTCTTAACTCATGCCGAATATCTTGTTTGCTACATTTTTATCAGATTGTTTATATACCATTGTAAATTGATATCATCATAATTTGAGAGGTCTGTTACCCATAACAACTCGTGATTAAGATCTATTTAGACGCTTTTCTGTGGGAGTTTATCTCGAACATGTGACAATTCCTCGGTTTTATATAATCGACATCCGTGTGCCAGTTGGATTAATTTTAGAAATATAAAGGAAACATGCTGCTATTTACATGCGAGATAAGTTAAATATCAACGTGAGATAAGTTGGTCTGTAGTTCGAAACTTGGTGGCCATGGACTACAACCAATACCCTATTATGTGACATATTTAATTCCTTCGGCCACCACTAGGGGGCGCTGTTGGAATAACAGTCTCGAATAACAGACTGGACTGGTATTCGCTTAATAATAGAGCTAGGATCACCAAACTTGGTGGACAAGGACTACGATCATAGCCCTATCACACGACACATTTAATTCTTCCATCTACCGCTAGGGGGGCACTGTTTGAATTACAGACTCGAATAACAGACTGGCCTGCTATTCGCTTAATAATAGAGCTAGGATCACCAAACTTGGAGGGCAAGGACTACGACCAAACCCTATCACATGATACAGTTAATTCCTCCATCCACCGCTAGGGGGCGCTGTTCGAATTACAGACTCGAATAACAGACTGGCCTGTTATTCGCTTAATAAAAGAGCTAGGATCACCAAACTTGGTGGGCAAGGACTACGACCAAACCCCATCACATGACACATTTAATTCTTCCATCTACCGCTAGGGGGCGCTGTTTGAATAACAGATTCGAATAACAGACTGGGCTGTAACACGATGATAGGGTATTGTTCGTAGTCCATGGCCACCAAGTTTGGAGATCCAAGATTAGAGGGTTTTCCATCTTTACACACAGGAAGTAAAGTTTCACTCAAACCAAAACACGATAATTAGCGTTTTTTACACCTTTACACACACTCTGAGGTAAAGCTTCACTCAAACCAATGAACGATAATTAGCGGGTTTTTACACCTTTGTACAAAGGAATAAAGCTTCACTCGAACGAATAAACGATAATTAGCCGGTTTTAGTGGGTTTTTACAACTTTACACACAGTAGGTAAAGCTTGACTTAAACCAACATAGGATAAAAGCGAGTGTTGACCTTTGTACACGGGAGGTAAATTTTCACTCAAACATAGAAACGATAGTGTTCACCTTTACGTCGATGCGAATATCGTCTCAAACAACGGGTGTTCACTTTTACATATAGGAGGTAAATCTCTAATAAAACAAGCAAACGACAATAGTAAGTGTTCAACTGTACGTATAGGAGGTTGATATCGATTTAAACAAACACACGAACATGCCAATACTGCAAACATTTTTGACCATTATCCATGCATTCTAAACAAAACAGAGAAACAATACAAATGTCACAATTAATGTAACCTGTATGTACATCGGGGGTTGTAATAGATTTGTTTGTTTGTTTGATTGGGGTTTAACGTCGTACTCAAGGGTATTTCACTTATATGACGACGGATTGTTCACTTGACACTGTTCCTTGTCCTATTATGGTGGAAAACCGCGAGGAAACCTCGTAAAAACCACCCCTGCGATAGCCGGAGCCACATGTTGTGACTCACTCATATACCCGAGGGTCAACAGACGGACCCGATCCCGTGAACGGTACATCGAAGTAGGCGTTAGGAAGCGCACTTTTTTCTGACTTACCGTGGTGTTTCTAAGAGCATACTCTTTTTTTATATCATTTTTTAAAATGTTTTTTATTCCTGAACCTGTAGTAAACTTCAATCTGATACTGCCGTGTCCACCGAACGTCACTGTCTCAATTGTCTAACTTAAAAGGAAAGACAACTGTTTTTCAACCTAAACTTATTATTTTAATTGCATATTTTAAAGACAAACATCTGTATTGCACTTGCATTCGAGTAAGCATACCCGTTAATTAGTTAATTTAACAGGCAGGACTGCCGTCATTGTTCCAAAACACGATCGGTCACCAGTGTGTCCGTTTGCTTATAGATGTATTGGAATGCATCTGTAACAACACGGCGTATACACAAGCTTGGTCATCCAAGCGCAATGTTAATCTGTTGTACACACATCAAAACCGCTCTTTGAGTAACACATACGTTAAGCATGTTTTCAGCTGACATGCGGTTTTAAAAAATCCGGCTTTTTAGTAGCAGGTTGATATGTACAAGCGGTTTTGGGGATGGAACCCTCACTTTCGGCTTGATATGTAAGCATCCACCAGTGCAGGCAATAGGGGACAGCCACGACTAGATATATAACTAGCGTGTTTTGGATCAATGATGCCAGTTCCAGTTTTAAAATTAACTAATTAACGGCTATGCTAATTCGATTGCAAGTGCAATACAGATGACTGTTTTGAAAATATGCAATAAAATGATTGGTATAGGCCGAAAATCAATGGTCTTACCCTTTAAGGGTATTTCACCTACAAAGCCCTACTCGTTTTTTTCTTGGTGAACCTGGAGTAAAATTGGCACTGCGGAGCGCACAACACTGTCTGAATTGTATAATAAAAATATAGAATAAATCTGCCATATTAACACATCACCAAATTTTAAAAATGTCAGAACAATGATTGGTTCTTCGAGACTTAACACGCAATGGAGGTTGTTTCAGTTTGGTATATGGTATCTTTTGTCTGATCAAAACCTGTGAGAATACAGTGCGGTACCTGCATCTATTTATCAAATACAACGACAAACATACACATGAAAAGAGTCTGTATTAAAGCCACACTTTATAAAGGAATGAGATAAAAACAAATTAAATACATCGTAAGTGTGTCAACAATATTTAGGTAATAAAACAATGATAAAATTGGTTCAAAATGAAACGATGTCAGTTTTTAGCGATTCAAGGGAGACGACTAGTATTATTAGAATTTTTCATGGATTTTTAGCAATGATCATAAAGAAATCGTTCAAAGGGAGGCAACACTAAACTTTAATAATAGAGTTACCCCCCTTGAATCCTTAAAAACCGACACCATTCCTTAAACAAACACGTAGCAATGTTTATAATTCTCCATAACAAATAATATAACATTGATAAAATAATTCACTTACTTTATATACCTTTGCATATTTTGAATAAATGAAGAGAGAAAAATATGCTTGCCTCTTTGGGTTACAGGTACAACACTCTACCAACTGAGCATCTATATACTATATAGACTATATAAGATACGTATTCGCTACAGAGGCTCCCGACAGAGTGAGTCCCGAATTCTTACCCAGTGAAGCGATATATAAATACAACATAAAGATCAAACACAATCTGACTAGAATCAGGTCTAATTTGCAATCCATGTATCTATCCTGATCTTCCACAGACTGATTAGTTACCGACAAAGCTGGGTTTTTGTCACTTATTTGACGACAGACTGTCGGAGTGTCCACTTCTCACAGAGAATCACTCTGCCTTACTTCAATATGGTACAAAACCAAAATGGAATCTCCTATAAAAAAAACAATCTTGCAGTTGCGTGTGACTTTGGGACTCCCAACCTGTGAGTGGTACATCAAGGGGGGGGGGGGGGGGGGGGGGGG
>JAVFBX010195809.1:0-13003 GCA_034783855.1 Mopalia kennerleyi
CCGAAACCACAGACCGAATGTCTGTTTGTGGCTGTCCTGATTTAGAACACGTAGCTACACTGGGCGTTTGAGGCTCCTTCACAACTGAAGGATCAACAATGCTTGTTTCTGGTGGGAAAGAAAGCAGTTCACCGGAATTAAAGGCATCAACAACGTTTTCCCCACACGATTCTGGGACCACATCGCTGAAGATGCAATGCTCTTGGCCTGGGACTATGACATGGCGGTAGCGCTCAAAGAGCCAGGAGAGGCGCTGGAAACTATGCCAACACCGCCACAGTCTCGGTGTTCAACCGCATCATGAACACCGACTGACCTTTAGCTAACTGCACTTGGGTTAAAGGTGTCTTGTACATAGATGATTCTGCAATAACAATAACCTTAGCTACGTCTTGAGTGTCAGGATTTGATCGGACACTATCTTTAGGTGTGGGTGGGATCTGTGTGCTGGTTCCAGAAGGAGGGACCACACTAATGAAAGCCTGTTCAATTCTATCTCCCCATATTGTTTCCTCTATTTTTTTCTATCTGTCAATCCCTGACCTTCAAACAGATCCTGACTTTCAACTACTCCCTGTTCATTTACATCCCTAACACTCTCACTTGACTAATTCCACTAACAACTGTTGGACAAGTGCGCACAGTAAACATTTGTCTTTTTTGGGACAGTCCCTCCTAATATGGTCTGGACTTGAACAAATGGGACATGGTCTAACCTGTCCCCTATACCAAACTGGTAATTTATTCCGCCCCGATTTGTATTACGTGATTTCAGACATCCATACATGGCGGACTCCAGATTGTAAAGAATGATCAAAGGCGCAATATTCTTTCTCGATGTTCTTAACTATGCCATACTCCTGGAGCCTAAATTTTATGACCCCATCGTCCATTGGACACTTGATTTTGACCAATACCCTGGGTTGTTCGACTGGGAAGATTGGACATTCTATGCCCTGGAAAAAAGCCATCCTGCAATAACTTTTCTTTGATATTCTCATTTGCTACGGTAATATTCCATGTATCACTCACCACATGGACTAAACCTTTAAGAATATTAGGCCCCCTGTCAACAATATCTTTTAAACGGTGGTATATGTCGATAGCCCCTAATAATTAATTTTAGGCTTAAAGGCCTTTCAAGTTTAACCTTCCTCCAAACCATGCTGTGAGGGTATGCAGCGCAAAGAAGAGATAGAAACCAAAGAGGAAACAAAACCCCCAAAACCCAGACCTTCTAGAGCCTCCCTATCTATGCCATGGATATATGTATTTAAAAATTACATAAAAATCGACAACTGGTATAAAAATCTACAATGTATATTTAAAAATGTTGTCGGAGTGCTGAGTGCGTTATGTACAGTGTAATAATGTGAAAAGAAAAATTAAAAACTACGGGCTGGTGCCAAAAATGGCAATCCCCTACCTGCACTAACTAGTCAAGCTAGGAAGTATGTAGGGTACTAACTGTCTGAACACAAAAACCTGCCCAGCCAGTCGGCTGAACAAGGCTTCCAGGAGAAACTGACAACGGACTGCCACTGGGGTGGCAAAAAGCCCAAAACCAGGCTGGCCAAATTGACCAAAGTGTTATGAGCAAAAACAAACAAAAATAAGAAATTTTCACAATACACCAAACGAAAGTTGTAACGCTAGAGAAACCGAATATGTCAAAAAAGTATCTGAATTCGCAAAAAAATACAAAAAATTCAAACAGAGACAGACAGAAGGATACGACACACGTCTGATCAGTGCCTATCTATCTATCTCTCACGGTGAGCAAATACGAATAAAATCACCGCTGTCTCACCTGTACCACATTGCATATTGATCGCTTGGTCATTAAACAGGACCATGAATGGCGCGGATAACTTTAGGTGGCTGCATGCGCTATCAAACACAACCAACCAACAGTACCGTGTTCTGTAGTTGTATTCGGTAGATTTGTATACTCTGCGGCCGTAGTCTCGCAAATTACGGCTTTATAAAAAATTCTAGGCCTTTATTTGCTGCCGTACAGCTGTGGATCAATGCAAGTTTTTAAAAAAGTTTTGTGATTTGTGAGCGATCTAACCCACCCGTAGCATGGTGGTGATAAGTGTTGCAGGTCCATTGCCAGTACGGTAGGCCGGGCGAATTACGCATTACCAAGGCTGATAATGTCCCCTGGTTTTGGAAACACCTTTTTGTACATCAAAGTCAAAATGTTCAAAGGGTGGGACGGTCTTGGTGGAAGAGGATTAAGACCACGATGAATTGGTATATGCACAACGTCTGGCTTTCGGTTGACGTCCCTTTGAACATTAAATTGGCGAGTGCCCCCACCAATATGTAACCTTTCAAAGCTTACAGTTGTCTTGTGGAAGCGACGCAAAACCCTCCCATCCGTCGGCGGTCTCCGGTATAAAAAACATTTAAAAAACGTGTCAGATCAGTAGTAACAGAACTGACAACCACAGGTTTGATCATGGGCATGTTAGGTTGTCTTCACTGACACTGGATTTCAAGACCGCCAACTACTCAGCCCCGTCCCGTGTCAGTCCGATTCGTAGACCTTTTCTCTATACTCACTGATGTTCAGCAAAGGACTTGAAACAGGTGCTGAGTCGGCATTGGACCATCAGGTGGCAAGGGCGTAGACACGTTTTGAAATCTGGGGGGGCTACTATCCCAGGATTTCAAGCGAGGGTCCAGGGGTCGCTGGCCCCGGAAGCTTCAGGGTCCTAGATGGCCACAGATGCGTTTTGAGCGATATCCAGCGAAGAAATTAGCAATTTCGTTCCTGAGATGTGTTGAATTTCTACTTATTTTTGACTTTCTTTTCAGATGAATTTGAAACGTTAATGTTTGCAAAAAGCCGTCACACATAAAAAATATAGTTATATGAGGCCTACGACTTTTTTCACCGTCATCATAGGCCCATATAGCGTTAAAAGTAGTCAAAATAAAAGAAAAGAAACAAAATAAAACTGATGTATGAAGGAAGATTTGCGTTTTCATTTCATTTACAACATGGCTTCTGCAAAATTAAGTAAGACATATTTCCAATATGACGAAATGGCTTTAAAACGACCGGATTTGTTGTGTTTGCAATAAAATTCTTTTTCTTAAGTTTCGACGTGGAATTTCCGAAATTGGCACTGATGTTGTGTGTACATTCTGAAGCGGTTAGCTATTGGACACGGTTTCGCAGGTTTCTGGAACTTTTTGTCAATCAACAAAACTGAGTTAAGCCAAGGAGGCGATTTCATCGATTGGAACGGTGAAAAGTTTGAACTTTACAATTGTCCCCCTTAGATTTTATGTACATCATATGTTGCTGTCAGTAATAACGACAAACAAACCAGACGCAAATTTTATCATTTGTTTTTCGACAAGGGTTCGCTACCGCCTGCATTGCATGCAACGTTTTGGTAAGTATTTTCAACCATTCATGTCTAGAGTGGTTTAACGTGAGTAACAAAAGGCGAAAAAGAAACCAGTTTGTAACTAGTTTGATATCATTTGACCTATAATGATTGAATAACATTTATTACAAAAATCAAAACGTGAGAAAGGACAGGAATAATGAAAGATGGTATAAATTTATCCCAAATGCTCGTACTAGTATACCTGTATGAATTTATTAACGTCTTACTCTCAGATTGGTCGAACCATGAAAATAATTTATTTTAACATGGAGGTAAAGCAAAAGAAATGAGAGCTCTGTCACTTCAAAGTGTGCAGTATTGTAAACCGCCAGTTTCTTCACAGCTGGATTTTACACCATGGGGCGAGCATGGACGTCGAATAGTAGCTTGTTTTACGCATGCGCACATATGGTTTCTCGGGATTCAATTTTTGTGCAGTGCGATTAACTCCTGTCGTGTATATTATTTGATTAGATTCTGAACTCTAGCTTAACATGTGAATCTGTTTAATGATTTTGTCTGAACGGAGTCTCGTGCAATCAGATAATCCTATTCATACTAATAAAAGGGGATTATAGTTCCAGGGGTAAACTGTGTACACGTGAACAGTTACAAACATTAGCAGCAATCTGTTTGTTTATATCTCTGGATTGGTAACACCAACACTGAAGACAGATTTAACGTACTTGGAACAAAGTTCAATCTACGTCATTGTATAGTGTATATGATAAGAATCTTGCCGAAATTCGGAAACTATTCAAAGTGCAAACTTTAAAATTATTAATTTTAAGACATTAGCATATTTCCCCATGTTAATTAAATAGGCCCATTTCCCGTTTTGAAATGTTCGATTTTACTCAAACCGTGTTACAGACAGTTTGCCTACAAAATATAATAGATCATTCGAGTAAGAAACAGTATGCACATTTTGGGAATTATTCTAATGTGGAAAGATGTCTAAACAGACCAAAAATGCTGAACTTGCCCTACAAAACAGTAATTTGAAATAATTATAATTACAAAATTATTTGTCACTTTTATGTGTGTATCTTAGTTCTGGATAGTGTGGATGTCACGGATTATGAATTGTGCAAATGCGCATAAAACATATCTATGTCATTTAGTGCATTTGATTTGCGCATACTGGGTGTTGCCTTTCCGCTGACTGAACTTAATAATATATAACTAGCTTCCCTCTTGTCCGAGGGAACATAGTCCATCGAAGCAATACAGATGAAAGTCATTTCTATTCAGCTTTCAATACAACAGCCGGATAGTCTAGCGCATTCACCTGTCCTGACGAGCAAGCTGTTATATTCTTTCTGCTTTACTTCCATGCTGGAACTAAGAGCCATTTGACGTCAATATATAACGGTCAGTGAAATAGTAAACACAATGTATTTACCATCCTATAGCTTAAATAGTTAACATCCGTATAAGGACAATGAATCACACTTGTAGGACACGATATGGACATCTTTTAAAATGTCGCAATGTTCAACAGTGAAATATTCATTAGGGCTGTGTGACGATTAAGCGACAACGATGCTATCTTGGTGAAAGGCATAGAGAATATGAAGGAACTCGAATAGCATATGGGATATCTATTGGTCCTTCACTAGCAAAGTGACTTTAATTATACTCACCATACGCAAACACTAAAATAATGAAGCCTTTGTGTTTGAAGATATTTTTCAGTGACTGAATGTAGTTTGTGGTAGATAGAGACTGTACAGCTAACTGTTGAGCTCTACTTGGTGGTTCTGGAGGCCTTTCTTTAAATACTGCAAACAAGAAACACCAGATAAACACCATTGCATAAAGCATGGTTATAGTTATAGTTATCATTGTTGATGAGACAATCAGGCTGAAATGTAATATATTCTACTTTACGTCGAGACATCGTTTTGCACTACTCTCATGTGCTGATGACACGGGGCAGTGACGATGTGACAATCCAAATCACGTGACTTTCTCCAGCCTCTTCCCACACTGTGACTAATGATGCCAGCACTGGCACATCAGTGATATTATATACTAGTATATCACGGCATAACACAATAACATAAAGACATCAATCTAACAATGCATTGTTTCTAATGATCAGTATCGCACCAATAAACTGTTAACATTGTATACCGGTACAGCAACACAGGGGCTCGGTACCATAGAGGCCGCCTATGTATACAGAAAAAATAGAAGGGAGGACACTCTTTGTCGACCCAGCTTGTACCGTGGTGAAATTAACCGATTCAAGTCCACTATAATCGCATAAAATAAATGAATACCACCTGTTCCTGTGAGACAAATAGTTCATCTTCAAATCCTAACCCACAAATGTGATGTTATAGTTAGCTTAAATTCTCAAATTTTGAATGCAAACACAGCATTTTCTCCGTAAAACAAATTCAGACCATCATCGACGTATCCGGGGAAGCGGTGATTGGCTAATCTCGATGGCCTAGTTCGAGAGGGATTTCCCTTGACAACTAGGCTGACTTACGTCACTCGGTGTTTACATTTTAACTCATATGCAGTGTGTCAGCATCCAATGGTGTCCAGGGAAATCCTAGACGTTAATGAACAGTGACTGGCACCGATTCACTGATGCTTGGTAGAAGTTAATGAAAAGTGATTAGTAGTATAGAGAGCGCCACCCGAGTAACATTTGCTATTACATTTTAAAGAAGGCTTGTGCGTTATCAAGTACTAATTGTTTACTGCATATATAGTAGTTATTTGTTAGACTATCAGCGCTTATTTGTTTGCGCAGTAATTTCGCTTTATGAAATGGAGATATTGTGAATCCGAATGTGGACCTGGCTCTATCGTGATCTAAGTTGTATTGACACTGTAATTAGATGTTAGAGGTAAAGATCCTCCGACCATTTCGGTTATTACGACATAGTTGAATTTAAGCTGGCTTTAAGGGATTAAGGAACTATTTATATGTTTTCTAGATTGACAAAGTTATTGTCCAAGCTGGCCAGATATAAATACGGAGACGAATCGTCGAGTCGGATACGTTACAATAGCTTTAAGAGCTGCAAAGAAGCACAACTTACCTACTAGAACCAATATGAAGAAACTTACCTACTAGAACCAATATGAAGAGTAAAGTGGTGACCCCGGCTGTGCTATACATCATAATTCTGAGGTCATTTCCCACAGTGACCAGATCCTGGGAGTTTGGTACAATCTCCGGAGGAACCAGAAAGCCAACTGCTATTCCAACCTGCAACAACACCGATTAACTCTTTATCTATCACACAATATCTAGAAAGTTAACATTTTATGTATGATTCAGCTGATAAAAAGTTTATGTGAGATACAATTCCACAGCATTTTAGATTAACAACTTGTATAATTGTTGGCTATTTGATTTTATGTTAAAGGGCTGGTCAACTTCAGAATCGAAGATAAGCATTAAATAGAGCATGAAATTTGTTATCAAATACATGAACGCTAATTTGGGATTTTTGCGATTTTTTGTACAATTCTTAATCACTATCAAAAGTTAAAGTAATTTGGTGAAATGCAATACCATCCGTCGTCTTAACGGGAGGAAGCTACACACCAAGTTTGACGTTCATCGGTGAATTTGTTTTCAAGCTAGCATGTTAACAAACATTGATTTGTGACGGACGGGAAGACGGACAGACACCTAGTAGCTTTCTAATCCCCCTCCTCCCCCCCCCCCCTACTATAGCCTAGTAGCGGTGGACAATCAAGTGCGCAGATTATTTTCGAACATCGAAATATTATGAAAATGTCTTGTACACATTATTTTATGTTCGACCCACTTAAATTTACCTTCTCCCTTAAATTCATTTTATATTATCCCTCACCGGTTTTATCTTCACCCATTCAAAATTATGTTGGCTCGAAAAAAAGCGACGGGCCAAAATGCCGCCATGTCGTGCGCAGTAGTCATTATACATTGGCATTTCCGTTATCTATATAGAGAGGTTCACCTTAAATTGCTCAATCATAATATAAATTAACATTAGCGTGTATGTTATAATTATCTAAAATCTATCTTTTGTGACTTATAATATTTTCTTTATTTCAAAAACGCGGCTTATAAAAGGCATTTTGGTCTGTCCCTGTAGAGCGAACATATTTTTAAAAGAGTGAAGATAAAGCCTTTAAGGGTAACATAAAATGAACTTTACAGAGAAAAGTGGGCGAACGCAAAATAGTGCGTGAACGACGTTCACGCATTTTTTCGTTAAAAAACGGGCTTGCAAAATTTACTATTCACCGACAGAAATCAGCCACACTTAACTGCGGCGGAAAACAGCGAATAAACCTCGTTGTTTGGAGATGCAAGAACGTAAAGAGCCAGAAAAAACATCTTCTTATTGCAAGGATCAAAATGTCTAAGACGAGACTCCCACATTATTACCCATGCTGTAATTCGAGACAAAAACCTGGCAACAATTTGATTGGACTATTGTAGCAACAAGCAGCCAACAAAGTAGCCGGGTGCCACTGTCAATTAACGTGTCTGCGATGAGGTCAGGACATGTTAATGTGGCCTAGATTGTACCAGTACAATACATGTATAGCCTACTTGTCATCCTGTGTCAAGTAGCTGTTGTAGACTCTAATTAATTCAGGGTGTTCCGTCTATGAAGGCTAGATAAGAAAGGAAGAGATGCTTAATGCAACGATCTTCTTTTCCATCTTGCCTCGGGAAGATTGTAATTCCAAGGACGTTTATATGCCGCGGTGCTTTGTGGTACTTTGTCTAGTACATGACATATTATTACCTGATTGCCAAAGACTCCAAGTGAAGTAGCGGTGGATACCTCACCAGGTCCAAACCATACAGCAGCCAATCGGGGAGGAATTCCTAGGATGAATAATTGAGCTACTGCGCATATCGTCTGCGCAAACATAAGTACTGGGAACCTATCAGGAGTGACGCTTAAACATTTAATCCAAGCCCCAAGGCAATTCAGAAAAGTTGCAATTATCGATGATATGCGAAGTCCTTTTTTATCAAGTAGCCATGTAGCGGGTAGTATTAGCGGAATGTATGCAAACATGTAAATCATGGACAACCAGTCAACTGTGACCTCCGCTTCATATTGCGAGGTTGGGAGACTTTCGTTGTAATATCGTAGCACAATATTCGCTATGATATTTAGATGAATCCATTGATATGCGTTACTGAATGAATATGCGCAAAAAATGCCGAGCATCAGCCATCGTCTCTTGTAAACGCGGGGAGATTCAGGATAAGGTGTTTTAATTTTTTCCCCGCTTCCATCAGTGGGTAGGAGATTAACAGACCCTCCATTGTCCATCTTTGATGGAGAATCTCCGGCTGGTAAATCTGGGGAAAAAAATATAGTAAAGTATTACAAATGGCATGAACATAGCCTACTTATTTCGCCACAACTTGAAAACCAACTTATAAGCTACAATATGTGTGCAGCACAAAGTTATTTTTGTCACTCTAAACTTCATTCTTATTTAAAATGGGGCCATTTTAATCAAATTTCTTATTTCCATTGCAGTATAATCATGTATAATAATAATAACAACAGTATTGGGCAAGGCAAAAACTATAGCGCTGTATATACGCAGGGTTTTCAAATTTTGGAAACACATTTGTCTGACACTAAACTACATTCATATTTAAAATGGGGTAATTCCAATCAAATTTCTGGTTTCCATGGCAAGAAAATGAAACATATTAATAATAGAATTACAGACGACGTGAACAAGGCAAAAACCATACCGGTCTACACATGGTTTTTAAATTTTGGTTACACATTTGTCCGACACTAAAATACATTATTATTTAAAATGGGTCAATCCAATTAAATTCCTGGTTTCCATGGCAACAAATTGATACAATACAATGTATCATGGCAAGATAAAGTGTTGTATGCCATGTTAACAGCAGGTCAATGGCCTCATTTGCATAACTGTGAAATTCCGTTTTACTCTATTTTCAGAAAATTGTGGATAGGTCCTACACATTTCTTATGAAATTATTATCTTCCCTAATTAAAACTTCGAATAGAGGGAGACGGTGGAAGGGTAGGGAATTGTGGGGGGTAAAACTGAACTATTTCCCTGATTAAAGCTGAGTTGTAGTGGATGTAGTGACTGTTTCAGCTTGTTTCTCTAACACAAACTTGGACGCTTTACAAAAATAATTTTACGCCTTTAGTTGTTCAGTGCAAAACTTAACATGTCCATTCTGCTGATACCAAACTGGGAGCGCAACTTCAAAATGGAGCCGTGTAGTGAAAACATTGTTTACTGTTCTAATTTCGTTTAATATGTTATTTTATTCTAATATTTTTTAAACATTATTTGTTATAAATTTGTTCCACATCATTTCTCATAGTTATTATTATTATGAGTGTTTAGCCTTCGAGCATACATATATTGTCAACATATACCATACGGTATATAATTTTATAAATTCTAAATATTTACGATACAATACAATATTTTCTATACAGTGAATCTATTATCTGAACAGCCTTTATTTAATGAAAGTGAGATAGATGAATATAAACCAATAGATATTTCTCACATCTTACCAGATTTTAAAAATATATATTTTAATCCTCTCATACTAAATGCTATTGGTGCATGAAAATAAAGAATATCGTAATGATGATACTTCAAATGAGACTGAACATTGGATGAATATTGCCTCTCATCAATCCAAATACCTTGATCAGCACACATCTCACAATACCGTACAGGAGAAAACTACACCAAACTCTTGCCATTTTTCAGCATTCCTTATAACTTATCAAAGCTTATAATTGTCATTACACTGAATTCTTGCAAGCTTTAGATTCATTAAATTCCAATGTTACTGTTATAATAGGTGTATCTGAAAGCTGGTTGGATTCAATGTATATTAAACCTGGTTATCAAGCCTATCACTTATCCGGGGATAAACAAAAAGGCTGTGCATGGTGTTTCTTTTGACATAGGCTACATGATCATGTGAATGGCTAGCTGTAAACTTCAAATGATGGTGGGGAATAGTAATCTTTATTTGTTGAATTAACACTAACTCAAGTACTATTATTATAGGGCTTATTTACAGACCTCCAGGAAAAAATGTGGACATTTTCAATAACAGCATGACACATATATGTTAAACATCATACAACCCGGAAGAAATAAATGTGAAATTATATGGGTGACCTGGATATAGATCTTTTGAAAGTTAGTGATCGTTATCCTACAAAAGCGTTCTATGAACTTATGCAGTCACATTCCCTTTTTCCAAAAATCACAAAACCTACTCGAGTTAATCAACGTTCTGCTTCTATCATTGATTACATTTTTACTAATTTTGTTCTTTCTGAAATGAGATATTAGATCTTTTTTCTGTTTTTCACATTACAAACCTTGACTTTACCTTTAAGAAACGCACTATTATAAATATCAAACGTTTAATCACTTCAGTCCGGAAAGAGCTTTGTATTGGAAAAAAATAATGGCCGAGAAAGAGTTTATGTAAATGAAGCCATTGGTGAAATATTTCTCCATATTTATAATAAATGTTTTCTAGTTAGTTCGACTTTTCCTAGAAAAATCTCTTTTAAAAAACCTTGGACTACATCTTCTCTGCTTAAGTCAATACAAGAATAAAGAACCACTTAAACAAGTGAAACTGTAACACTGCATTACAAACATTACAGAAACAAACTCAATCATATACTTAAACATGCAAAATCCAAATTATATGAAGAACAATTCAATAAATACGATAATAACATAAAGCCAGCAAAAGTCCTACCCACAATTAAAACAATTTGAAATCCTTTTTAGACCAACATTTTCCCAATGACTGCACACGAAATGAAATAATAGATGTTACTTTATCTGTAAAGAATGGCTCAGCGGGTGTTGGTGGTATCTTACCTTCATTGCTTAAAATTGTACAACCACATATTTTGAATCCTCTTGCAAATATTTTCAATATATCTTTTCACCTTGAAATTGTGCCAAAACAATTAAAAGAAGCTAAAGTCACATATTTTTATAAATCTGAGGATTAGTATAATGTGTCAAATTACAGGCCAATTACTGTATTAATTGCTTTAAGCAAAATATTTGAAAGACTTCTTATTAACAGATTGATGGTCTTCCTACATAAACATAACATTTTATCACCAAATTAATTCGGATTCCGTGTAAATCATTCAATTTCTATGGCAGTTTTGAACCAATATCTTGTTAATGTGAAAGATCTAAAGCATCACAGCATGTCAATATTTCTAGAGTTGTCTTAGGCATCACAACATACTTCTAGAAAAAAACTTTTTCATTATGGAGTACGAGGTTATGTTCATAGCTGGTTTAAAAGTTATCTATCAGAGCGAGTGCAGTCTGTTGCTTTTAATGTTCAAATATCTTCTTTTTTTCCCCTGTAACTTGTGGTGTACCTCAAGGCTCGATCGTCGGGCCGGTGCTATTTATACTCTATATTGATGATAACTACAAAGCATCATGCAACTACATTGAATACCAAACTATTTGCAGATGACACCGGTGTATATTTGGCTGACCCTGACCTTTCTAGACTAAAAAAAGTTATAACTCAAGAACTATCTAATCTAAACGATTGGTTCACGACTTATAAATTGATTCAAAATCTGAAGAAAAAAAATCTGTATTTTCAACCATCAAAGATGTCAATTGCCTTGTACCGAACATATGCATTAGTAATGAAGAAAGTAAATTCGTTACGATTTTTAAATTTCTTGGAATATATATTAAAGATAAACTTAAAGAGGTATTACACATATTGACGTCAGAAATATTGTAATTATTAATAATATCACATACTGTCTTACCAAATCATCTCGCACAATGCTTTACTATACTTTTATTTTACTCATATGTATCATACTGTAATATGACATGGACAAACACATACCCAACACATTTGCAGCCGATAATTACTCTTCAACAACATTAAGAAAGAAGCAGACAAACACGACATCTTTGTTCAAACAGCTTAGTATTTTGCCATTTAACAAAATAAATAGTTATTTAATACTAAGTTTTGTTCACAAATTTTATTATCATAATAATCTTTTCCCTAAAAAACTATTTTACTACATTAGCATCATTAAATAATTATTATACACGCCATGTCACCTGTTCAGCTCACTATACTCTTTTAGAATGTCATTTTACACTTTAAAAATCAAAGGTTCTGAATTTTGGAATTCAATTCCAAATAATTTAAAACGTATTTTTTCTAAATCACTGTTGAAAAAGAAACCGATTTTCTCATCCGAAATACATAGCATTGTCAACATATATCATTAATCAAATAAAATGACAATCTGATTAACTTTTAATTGTTAATACGTGCTTAATTCAGTACTCAATTTATACATTCTTGTACATTGAATTATACATTTTTTTTATCTACCTCACATAATTCTGTTTGCACTTACTTCTTTTTCGTGTTCTTATCATCAATATGTTTGTTGTTTATTTTAGAATTGGTTAATATTAATGGTCATAACCTTCTCTCGAGATGCCCATAGGTTACCCATAACAATACTCGAGAGTAAGGTTTATTAAGA